>CM074722.1:492478897-492759533 GCA_037306005.1 Rhinophrynus dorsalis | reverse complement strand
TCTTCCTTATCCCTTCCCTATCCTTTCCTATCCCTTCCACATCCCTTCCCTATCCCTTCCACATCCTTTCCATATCCCTTTCCACGTCCCTTCCCTATCCCTTCCATATCCCTTCCACATCCTTCCACATCCCTTCCACATCCCTTCCGTATCCCTTCCACATACCTTCCACATCCCTTCCATATCCCTTCCTATCCCTTCCACATCTCTTCCACATCCCTTCCACATCGCTTCCGTATCCCTTCCACATCCCTTCCCTATCCCTTCCACATCCCTTCCATATCCCTTCCTATCCTCTTCCACATCCCTTCCCTATCCCTTCCATATCCCTTCCACATCGCTTCCGTATCCCTTCCACATCCCTTCCACATCCCTTCCCTATCCCTTCCACATCCCTTCCGTATCCCTTCCACATCCCTTCCACATCCCTTCCCTATCCCTTCCACATCCCTTCCATATCCCTTCCTATCCCTTCCACATCCCTTCCACATCCCTTCCCTATCCCTTCCACATCCCTTCCACATCCCTTCCCTATCCCTTCCACATCCCTTCCCTATCCCTTCCCTATCCCTTCCACATCCCTTCCATATCCCTTCCATATCCCTTCCCTATCCCTTCCACATCCCTTCCCTATCCCTTCCACATCCCTTCCATATCCCTTCCCTACTATCCCTTCCACATCCCTTCCCTATCCCTTCCATATCCCTGCCACATTCCTTCCATATCCCTGCCACATCCCTTCCATATCCCTTCCCTATCCCTTCCTTATCCCTTCCCTATCCCTTCCACATCCCTTCCCTATCCCTTCCACATCCCTCCCCATCCCTTCCCTACGATCCCTTCCACATCCCTTCCCTATCCCTTCCATATCCCTTCCCTATCCTTCCATATCCCTTCCACATCCCTTCCCTATCCCTTCCCTATCCCTTCCCTATCCCTTCCATATCCCTTCCCTATCCCTTCCCTATCCCTTCCATATCCCTTCCATATCCCTTCCACATCCCTTCCTTATCCCTTCCACATCCCTTCCACATCCCTTCCATATCCCTTCCACATCTCTTCCACATCCCTTCCATATCCCTTCCATATCCCTTCCCTATCCCTTCCATATCCCTTCCCCATCCCTTCCACATCCCTTCCCCATCCCTTCCACATCCCTTCCATATCCCTTCCACGTCCCTTCCCTATCCCTTCCTATCCCTTCCCTATCCCTTCCACATCCCTTCCCTATCCCTTCCACATCCCTTCCATATCCCTTCCACGTCCCTTCCCTATCCCTTCCCTATCCCTTCCACATCCCTTCCATATCCCTTCCACGTCCCTTCCCTATCCCTTCCACATCCCTTCCACATCCCTTCCCTATCCCTTCCACATCCCTTCCACATCCCTTCTGTATCCCTTCCACATCCCTTCCCTATCCCTTCCACATCCCTTCCATATCCCTTCCTATCCCTTCCACATCCCTTCCACATCCCTTCCCTATCCCTTCCCTATCCCTTCCACATCCCTTCCACATCCCTTCCATATCCCTTCCACATCCCTTCCATATCCCTTCCACGTCCGTTCCCTAACCCTTCCCTATCCCTTCCTTATCCCTTCCCTATCCCTTCCACATCCCTTCCAAATCCCTTCCACATCCCTTCCCTATCCCTTCCATATCCCTTCCGTATCCCTTCCACGTCCCTTCCGTATCCCTTCCACATCCCTTCCATTTCCCTTCCACATCCCTTCCACAACCCTTCCGCATCCCTTCCCTATCCCTTCCACATCCCTTCCACATCCCTTCCACATCCCTTCCCTATCCCTTCCTTATCCCTTCCATATCCCTTCCCTATCCCTTCCCTATCCCTTCCACATCCCTTCCCTATCCCTTCCCTATCCCTTCCTATCCCTTCCCTATCCCTTCCACATCCCTTCCCTATCCCTTCCACATCCCTTCCATATCCCTTCCACGTCCCTTCCCTATCCCTTCCCTATCCCTTCCACATCCCTTCCATATCCCTTCCACGTCCCTTCCCTATCCCTTCCACATCCCTTCCACATCCCTTCCCTATCCCTTCCACATCCCTTCCACATCCCTTCCGTATCCCTTCCACATCCCTTCCCTATCCCTTCCACATCCCTTCCATATCCCTTCCTATCCCTTCCACATCCCTTCCACATCCCTTCCACATCCCTTCCATATCCCTTCCACGTCCGTTCCCTATCCCTTCCCTATCCCTTCCTTATCCCTTCCCTATCCCTTCCACATCCCTTCCAAATCCCTTCCACATCCCTTCCCTATCCCTTCCATATCCCTTCCGTATCCCTTCCACGTCCCTTCCGTATCCCTTCCACATCCCTTCCATTTCCCTTCCACATCCCTTCCACAACCCTTCCGCATCCCTTCCCTATCCCTTCCACATCCCTTCCACATCCCTTCCACATCCCTTCCCTATCCCTTCCTTATCCCTTCCATATCCCTTCCCTATCCCTTCCCTATCCCTTCCACATCCCTTCCCTATCCCTTCCCTATCCCTTCCATATCCCTTCCACATCCCTTCCCTATCCCTTCCACATCCCTTCCCTATCCCTTCCACATCCCTTCCATATCCCTTCCATGTCCGTTCCCTATCCCTTCCCTATCCCTTCCCTATCCCTTCCACATCCCTTCCAAATCCCTTCCACATCCCTTCCCTATCCCTTCCATATCCCTTCCACATCCCTTCCATATCCCTTCCTTATCCCTTCCACATCTCTTCCACATCCCTTCCACATCCCTTCCACAACCCTTCCGCATCCCTTCCGTATCGCTTCCACATCCCTTCCACATCCCTTCCACATCCCTTCCCTATCCCTTCCTTATCCCTTCCATATCCCTTCCCTATCCCTTCCCTATCCCTTCCCTATCCCTTCCTATCCCTTCCATATCCCTTCCATATCCCTTCCACATCCCTTCCACATCCCTTCCCTATCCCTTCCACAGCCCTTCCACATCCCTTCCATATCCCTTCCACATCCCTTCCACATCCCTTCCTTATCCCTTCCATATCCCTTCCCTATCCCTTCCCTATCCCTTCCATATCCCTTCCACATCCCTTCCATATCCCTTCCACATCCCTTCCCTATCCCTTCCATATCCCTTCCATATCCCTTCCACATCCCTTCCTATCCCTTCCTATCCCTTCCTATCCCTTCTATATCCTTTCCATATCCCTTCCTATACCTTCCTATCCCTTCCACATCCCTTCCCTATCCCTTCCTATCCCTTACATATCCCTTCCACATCCCTTCCATATCCCTTCCACGTCCCTTCCACATCCCTTCCATATCCCTTCCATATCCCTTCCCTATCCCTTCCATATCCCTTCCCTATCCCTTCCACATCCCTTCCATATCCCTTCCCCATCCCTTCCACATCCCTTCCATATCCCTTCCCTATCCCTTCTATATCCCTTCCCTATCCCTTCCCTATCCCTTCCATATCCCTTCCACATCCCTTCCACATCCCTTCCATATCCCTTCCACATCCCTTCCATATCCCTTCCCTATCCCTTCCATATCCCTTCCACATCCCTTCCATATCCCTTCCATATCCCTTCCCTATCCCTTCCATATCCCTTCCGCATCCCTTCCATATCCCTTCCATATCCCTTCCCTATCCCTTCCACATCCCTTCCACATCCTTTCCATATCCCTTCCATATCCCTTCCCTATCCCTTCCACATCCCTTCCATATCCCTTCCCCATCCCTTCCATATCCCTTCCATATCCCTTCCACATCCCTTCCCTATCCCTTCCCTATCCCTTCCACATCCCTTCCCTATCCCTTCCACATCCCTTCCACATCCATTCCATATCCCTTCCCTATCCCTTCCATATCCCTTCCACATCCCTTCCCTATCCCTTCCATATCCCTTCCCTATCCCTTCCTTATCCCTTCCACAATCCTTCCACATCCCTTCCCCCCTCTATAGGGAGACTGTAACATTGTATTACACCACACAATGCATTCAGTGCTGCAGGGATAGTGTAACATTGTATTACATCACACAGAGCATTGAGTGCTGCAGGGTTACTGTAATATTGTATTACATCACACAGAGCATTCAGTGCTGCAGGGAGAGTGTAACACTGTATTACATCACACAGAACATTCAGTGCTGCAGGGAGAGTGTAGCATTGTATTACATCACACAGAGCATTCAGTGCTGCAGGGAGTTTGCAACTGTTCCATGTCCCTTCCATATCCCTTCCCCCCTCTATAGGGAGAGTGTAACATTGTATTACACCACACAACGCATTCAGTGCTGCAGGGATAGTGTAACATTGTATTACATCACGCATTCAGTACTGCAGGGATAGCGTAACATTGTATTACATCACACAGATCATTGAGTGCTGTAGGGATAGTGTAACATTGTATTATATCACACAAAGCTGTCAGTACTGCTGGGATAGTGTAACATTGTATTACATCACACAGAGCATTCAGTGTTGCAGGGAGAGTGTAACATTGTATTACATCACACAGAGCATTTAGTGCTGCTGGGAGAGTGTAACATTGTATTACATCACATAGAGCATTCAGTGCTGTAGGGAGACTGTAATATTGTATTACATCACACAGAGCATTCAGTACTTCAGAGAGACTATAAGAGTGTATTACATCACACAGAGCATTCAGTGCTGCAGGGAGACTGTAACATTGTATTACATCACACAGAGAACTCAGTGCTGCGGGGATAGCGTAACATTGTATTACATCACACAGAGCATTCAGTGCTGTAGGGATAGTGTAACATTGTATTACATCACACAGAGCATTCAGTGCTGTAGGGAGAGTGTATCATTGTATTACATCACACAAATCATTCAGTACTGCAGGGAGTGTGTAACATTGTATTACATTCTGCCTTGTAGTCTATATACTAGAAAACTCTCTGAAAACAGAGATCCAGGAAGCTCACTGTCAGGTATATAATAGTGTAAACAATTGTAAAAGATGAAAATAAATAAAGGAAAAGACTATGAAATGTTTTATGCACTTGCTGAATAAGTAAAGTCATTGCAGCTGCTCTGCAATGCATTGCATACCCCTCAGGCACTCAAAGGGTTAAGACTGATTTTTCCCCTTTCATAAGATGGAAGAATTGTGTACCCCTCTGTCATTCAAAGTGATAAACAGGGTTTTTAACTCCTTGGGGGAGATTCACTAAGCGGTGATAAGAAGGTGATAAAGTGGAGATGACTTCTCCAGTGATATGGCTTCTCCGGTTCCTATGTTATACTATGGATCCTATTCACTAAGATTTATTCCACTTTGGAGATCTTAGTGAATAGGATTCATAGAATGACAGGAAGTGGATCTCCACTTTATCACAGCTTAGTGAATAGGATCCATAGAATGACAGGAAGTGGATCTCCACTTTATCACAGCTTAGTGAATAGGATCCATAGGATGACAGGAAGTGGATCTCCACTTTATCGCAGCTTAGTGAATCTCCCCCTAGAATGCTAGATAGATTACAAGCAAAATGCTTTGGAGTCCTGTCTACCATTAAACAGGTTAAAAGCTCCATCATTTTTATTAGACCATGTAGCACATTTGCGTCACCCAGAATTACTCCACTTTTCTTTTATACAAGGGCCCAAAGTTGTTTTTTTTTGTACACTGCAATTTTCTATCACCAGGTGGAGCTGTGCCAGTAACTTACTATGGGAATGTGGGGAATTTGTATTGTCCCCTATAATGCAATGGTTTGCCCCAGAATTGCTCCATGTGCATGTGTTGTGTCACAGTGTTCCTTACCTTAGTCCCAGCGTTGCTTGGCCACTCTCTGCTGTGTGCCTGGGGCTGGGTATAACACTTCTGCGTCATTTCCCCCATCTCTCCTGGCTTGCGGTCTGACCGCGTCTGGAGCCTCCAGTGGTCGTCCGTGTCCTCTTCCTAAGCATCACAGCTAGTTTAGAGGACGCAGGTTTGGGTGCAAGTTTTGGCACATCTCTCTGTCCGCTGTGTCACTTACAGGCGCAAGTCAGCGGTATTGATGCAGGTGTTGTGTTGGACTTTGAATCTCCACCTCCCTACTTCCTGGCTGGGTATAAGAGGGCTCTGGACACAAGTTCAGTCGCCCTTACGTTGGTGTCTGATGCTGTTGTTTGTTTCTTTTGAGTGCTCTGTGTATGACCCATCTTGTCTGACCATCCATCCTGTTACTGACCTGTGGTTTTGTCTGACTACCTCCTCTGTGTATGACCCGGCTTGTCTGACCATCATCCTGGTACTGACCTGTGGTTCTGTCTGACTACCTGCTCTGTGTATGACCCTGCTTGTCTGACCATCCATCCTGGTGCTGACCTGTGGCTCTGACTGACTATTCTTACTGCATTATGCTCTGGCATAGTAGACATCCAGTTTGGTACAGACCTGTGGCTCTGGCTGACTACCCACTCTGTGTATGACCCGGGTTGTCTGGCCATCCATTCTGGTGCTGACCTGTGGCTCTGGCTGACTACCCTCTCCGTGTATGACCCGGGTTGTCTGGCCATCCATTCTGGTGCAGACCTGTGGCTCTGTCTGACTGTTCTTCCTGCATTATCCTCTGGCATAGTAGACATCCAATCTGTTGCAGACCTGTGGCTCTGGCTGACATCCCATTCTAGTATTGACTCCTGGCTAGTCCTAGGAACCACTCGACCTTGACCATCGGCTCTGGCTGACCAGCCGCTCTGTCTCACTCCCAGGTGGTCTCTACCAAGTACACTGACTGCAGGCGTGAGTCAGTAAGAGTCTTCCTTGTTCCTTATCCTGTGGGAGAACTCTGTTGCTGTGCGTTGTGGTTACCTTACTTGCTACTCTGAGACTACCACTGGCAGTTTTCCTAGTCTCTAGCAGAGAGGTTACACCAAGTGACCTCCTATTTCTGGTAGGAATCCCTGGCTTCCGCTGTCACCCTCTGCGCCTTGTTATTATTTTATTATCTATTATATATCACTATTCAGTAAAGATGGTTTTACTGTTACAGTTCTGACTCCTGGTGTATTCTTGTTAACCGTGACCTATAGCCCTACTCAGCTATGCGAATGCAACCTAATTTGACACAATACTTTGGAGACCTCTTTTCCTTTAACCCTTTGAGTGCCAGAGGGGTATGCAACACATTGTAAAGCAATGCTTTACATACCCCTCTGGCACTCAAAGGGTTAAATGAGTTAAAAGTCCCTTTTAAATCATTTGAGATTTAGGGACATGTTATTTATTCCTTACTAGTTGAACAGCCTGTTACACAGGCCACAGTGCCAATGTCACCCGGTCGCGGGGCAGTCACGCGCAGTAGAGACTGCCCACGCCATGGCTGATACAGAGTTGGACGCTCCTTTGGAGCATCCAGCTCTGTATCAGCCGTGGCGCGGGCAGTCTTTAGTGCGCATGACTACAGCACGTGCAGCAGTGTCTACTGCGCATGTTGTGGCGTTACACACGTTATAACGAATTATTATATCGGATGGTGCAGTTATTTTGTCCCAGAATGACTCCACTTTTATTTTGTGCTTATGGCCCGATGTCTTTCAGCGGCAGTATCCTAACTAATTTACGTAAACGTACACTTTGGATAAAGCTTTCTTAAAGGAAAAACATCCATTGCAGGGATTTTTCTGCACATTTAAAAAAGGGTACTCCCACTACTGGGAGATGCATGTTCCCAGAGTTATTACACTTTATTTTTTGTATTAATATTGCCCTCTAAAGGCCAGATTTAAAATAGTTATTCTGTTGAATTCTATAGAAGAGGAGAGTCACTGAGAACAGTTCTACTAGAATGTGATTGTTACTGCTGGGTCACTTCCTGTCAGTTTGATCTATCAGGAAGTAAGCTCCCTGCATCTGTTTTTAGAGAGGAAAAGGGCTTTGAACTGTTGATGGAACTTAAATCAATTTCCAGCAGTGAGCGTATACTTGTTTTACTCAGAGGGGAAAGATCTATAATATAAAGGTTTTCATGAAAAGAAATGTACTGTTCCTTTAAGCCACTGAAATGTGTGATGTTTGTTAAAAAGTCACAAACAAGCAGCGTTAAGCTCACAAGTCATATTGTATTAAGGTTCTGTAGGAAATGATCAGACCCAGTGAAGGAGAAGTTGAGGTGCTGGTATGCTGCGCTCGGCAAAATCACTGGAATACTCTTGATTCATGTAGAAGCTAAGCCCCCAGCCCATCACAATACCATGTATAAATAACCTTTTGTGTCAGCTGCTTGCAGGCAATGTGCTTTGTCCAAGACATGTTGACATAATTTAACAAACGAGTCTGACATTGAAGAAATCCAAGTGTACTAATGCTTGACTAAGTGTGCACAGTATATATATATATATATATATCTATATTTACATGCACGTTCACAGGACATGCAGGGAGCAACATGGACAGGTCTTCTGTCCAAAAATGGGGTTAAAGGGATAGTAATATTTCGTTTTAACTTTATTTTATTTTGCAGGCATTTAAAAAACATGAAGAACGATATAAGTCTTATCTCTCAAACCTTTATGGTTTGAGAGATATTCACAAGCAAAGTTTCCCCCTCCCGCCCCTTTTACCTAGTGTAAGCCATCTCTTCTCAGATGTGGAATGCAGTCCATAGACCAGACAGATAACAACAGGGGACAATCTTCTTCCTATGAGAACAATGAAAGCCCTTCCCCCCTTGACAAGTTTTTCAGCTTTTTCCCTTATCTTAATTGAAGATTGTCCCTCTCTGCAGTCTACCTGGGCACCTCCCTTCTGATCTGGTTGAACAGGGGGAGGGGAAACTTTGCTTGTGAATATCTCTTAAACCATAAAGGTTTGAGAGATAAGACTTATATCATTCTTCATGTTTTTTTTAATGCCTACAAAATAAAATAAAGATAAAACGAAGTATTACTATCCCTTTAAGATTATCACATCTTTTCTCAGTCACCTTTAGTGACCTTTACTAGTTCTGATAATATATAATAATTCGCTACGATGTTTGTCAGAAGCCGTCATGCACAGTAGAGACTCCACGCATTCGGGCAGTCTCTACTGCGCATGATTGCATCGCGTGGAGCAGTCAGGTAGCAGCCGCTTAACCCTTTGAGTGCCAGAGGAGTACGCAACGCATTGCAAAGCAATTGGAAGCAGGGGTGGATTGTAGGGGAATACTGACCCAGGCATTTTTTTTTTTAAAGCAGCCCACTAGCTGCACCGACATCCCTATCGATGCCCCCTTGTGGTCCCTGTGCGGCATAGGAGAGCAGGCGCCAGGATATTATGTCATATCCTGGAGCTCTGCATTAACAAGGAACGCGAAGGCTGTCTCAGACAGTGCCCGTGGCAACACAGACCTCGTCTTCAAAAGATCCTCTAATCTCCCCCACGGGCCCATGATCTAGCGGCCCACCGGGGGATGCCAGATCCCCCAATAGGACAATCCGTGCATGGTTTGATGCTCCCATCATATCGCATTGTGGCATATCTGCTCAGATTCCATCTTGTTTATGCACTAAGATGTACTCACAGTCACATCCATATGATTACTCCTCAGATACACCAGTATTGCCACACATAGACTGTGTCCACCTTATTTATGATGTTTCAGTGTCCACATCTCCAATAGCTTATTTTCTTATTTAGATTAGATTTAATGAGCCATTTCAGTATTCCTGAGGATGTTTTTAAATGTTAGTGCGGCTACTTGCCACATGCATAAAGCTTTGATAGGTGTTGATGCTGCTTGAGTTCACTGAAACAAATTTGCCTCACTGATATTGGACAATTATGGCTTCTTAGCACAGCCGCAGATCAGCTGTTCCATGTAAACCATACAGAGCAGACAATCAGTGGACTGATATAAACACTGCAGAGCTGTGTCCATCAGAGATCTCCACACACCTTACATTGCTGTTGTGTAATATGTGTATAACGGGGTTTTGTGTAGGCCCACAGACACCCCTGTGGTCCTTTACCCCAGAAACCTCCTTGTGCTCTGTAGGCCGATCCTGAGCCTCCGCTACCTGGGAGTTGGGGTACATGACTGCGGCAGTGCCTCCACCCTGCTGGGCATCCAGGGTGTGGATGTGGGGCCCAGCTGGGAACATATTTAAGTGAGCAATAAAACTGACACAGAACCATCTTAAATAGAACTTTGTATTTGACAGAAAGAAAACCCTATGCAGGAATATAACAGATATGCAGGAATATAACAGATACATGAATATAATACAGTAAAACAGTTCAAGAATGCAATGGTCAATATGGTATTCACCCACCCACAACAAATACTACGGCCCACCCTAGGCTTCACCCTAGTGGCAGTTGACATACCTGGGAACTTCTAGTGCAGACGAGGGTAGAGAAATGAAGTGATTTGTGTCATTTAAACGGGACGGGGCTTAATCGCGAGGAGGGGCGGGACTACTAAACATAAAAAAAATATATTGAATGCACTAGGGAAAGGATATAAGAGGGCGCGGAGTGGGAGGAACAGGGTGGGATTGAGCACAAGTGGGCAGGGTTTCCTCACATCCGGAGAATCTGACTCTGCCCCAGAGACCCGGTAATTCATTGTCAAACCCGGAGTCTCTAGGGCAAAACCAGAGAGTTCTCAGGTATGACAGTTGGGTACCATTAGTTGGTGAACATAGTTGGGGCCCAGAGTAATTGTAATCCACATTATGGTTTGTGTTATGCTGTAATCTTCCAATGATCAGAGAATCTATAGAGCAAGGTCTCTGTGTAACCAGAGTCAGGGTGCCCTGTGGTGAAACAGGGGGAGAGGTTTCAAGCTTACCACTCCACAGTCTGCAATCTGGTCAGTTCAGGAAGGGGAGCGCCTGCTCCTTTAACTGCTGCTGGAATTCCTGCACTCTTCACAGCATTCTCTGCCAGGATCAGGAAATTACAGACCTGTAAGCTTGACATCTGTGGGAGGGAAGCTGTTTGAAAGGTTGCTAAGGGAATATATTCAAGAATTCTGCTGGAACAGGAATATCATTGGCAATAGCCAACATGGCTTTGTGAAAGATAGGTCTTGTCAAACGAACTTGATCGCATTTTATGAAAAAGTAAGTAATAATATTGATGAGGGAGTGGCGGTTGACGTGATCTATTTAGACTTTGCCAAGGCATTTGATATGGTTCCACACAAGAGGTTATTGTACAAATTGAATGAAATAGGACTAGGGGAAATGTTTGTGTGTGGATTAGAAATTGGCTGAAAGATAGAATGCAAAGAGTGGTAGTAAATGGCAAGTTCTCCAGTTGGATAAACGTGATAAGTGGAGTGCCTCAGGGATCTGTCCTGGGTCCTCTTCTTTTTAATTTGTTTATTAATGACCTCCCAGAGGGCATAGGAAGCCATGTATCAGTGTTTGCCGATGACACAAAATTAAGTAAGGTAATAAAGTCTGAACTGGATGTGTCTTCATTACAAGAGGATTTGGACAAATTGAGTAACTGGGCAGGCAAATGGCAAATGAGATTCAATATAGACAAGTGTAAAGTTATGCATTTTGGGTATAATAATAAAAATGCAACATATAGTTTAAATGGTGTTTCTCTGGGGAAATCTACTAATGAAAAGGATTTGGGAGTAATGGTAGACAATAGACTTAACAGTAGCATGCATTGGCATGTATTAAAAGGGGTATTGACTCAAGGGAGGAAGATATAATTATGCCTCTTTACAGGTCAATGGTAAGACCCCACCTAGAATATGCAGTTCAATTCTGGGCGCCCTTTCTGAAGAAAGACATTATGGAACTAGAGAAAGTGCAGAGGAGGGCTACAAAACTAGTAAGGGGAATGGAAAGTTTTAGTTATGAAGAGAGGCTAGAAAAGTTAAACTTGTACACACTAGAGAAACGGCGTCTTAGAGGGGATATGATAACACTATATAAATATGTTCAAGGCCCATATAAAGGGCTTTCAAAGGACCTGTTCATTAACAGAACAGTACACAGGACAAGGGGCCACCCGCTTAGACTTGAGGAAAGGAGATTTAATCTACAACAGCGGAAGGGTTTCTTTACAGTAAGGACAATAAAGGTATGGAATGCACTTCCAGAGGAGGTGGTGCTATCAAATACATTAGATGCCTTTAAAAGGGGCCTGGATACTTATTTAAAAGAGCATAATATAGAGGGCTATGTTCGTTAGTATTGGGATTAATATTTAGTTAGGGCTTGTTGATCCAGGGAGAAGTCTGATTGCCATTTGGAGTCAGATGCCTTCTTTTGGGTCAGCGATGGTAAACAGGAATAGGAAAAGGGTTGAACTGGATGGACGCAAGTCTTTTTTCAACCTAAATTACTATGTAACTATATGTAACTATGTAACTATGTCCCTTGGTCTGGTTACAGCTATCTGCTGAAAATGCTTCTTCCAGGATCCTCCATCACTGGATCAGCCAGGTCAGCATTCCCTGCTTAGAAGAGGCTCCTTCACTCACTTCATCCCAGCTCTTAAACCAACTCCAAACTAAAATGGAGTCCTGAATATCCATCCATGTGCATAGGAGCTTGCCATCTGCTGGCCACTCCACAGGAACTGCAGGGTAGTCAGTGGCAGCAGAAATCACTGTGATCCCAGAGGGGTGACATGTGTAATGAAGATGCATATGACTTACATTACACAAAAGCACTCTAAGTCAATCAGAGCCCTCAGGTGCCAGCATACCTTTGCACTGTTTACATCGATCAGCTGATTGTTGGCTCTGTATTGTTTATAGTGCCTATCTGATCAGCTGCTCTGTAGTAGCTGAGAGTTTTGCATGAGTCCTTGTTCTTTAGAGCTTCCTAGGGTGATTTCAAGCTTTACATTGTGAAATTGTTTTCCACTAACCATTTGAGTGCTTAAAGGGCTGTGCAATTCACTGTTTACCTCTCTGGTGCTCAAAAGGGTAAGTGAGACCTGGTGCTGATGTCTGAGAGAGAGCACATCCCCCAAGGGTGGGGAAATGGCTGATGGGCGGGGCATTACTGAGAAATTTTAGGTTATTTCATGACCTACTGACACCTCTTGGTGTCACTGAATAAATTATTTAGAACAAGACCAAATGATTTTAGTTACACAGACTAATTTACAAACACATATAGTTAAGTTTAAAGAAACATAAATGTGGGTTTTATTGCTGTGGAGCAATATAACATAGTAACATAGTAGGTAAGGCTGAAAAAAGACATGCGTCCATCAAGTCCAGCCCATGCCAATAACATCCCTGTTGATTCAGAGGAAGGCAAAAGAAAAAAAAGCCCTCCGGAGCCATTTCCAATCTAGCCCCAAGTGTGTGTGTGTGTGTGTGTGTGCGGGGAAATTATTCCTTCCTGACTCCCATTGGTAGTCAAATAGTTCCCCGGATCAATATCCTATCTGCTTTGAAGCCATCTGTCATAATTTTCAATATTGTTCTGTGTTAGATAGGCATCCATTGCTTTTTTGAATGCAGTTACATTATCTGTAAGCACAACATTCCGAGGCAAAGAATTCCATAGAATACCACCCTTACTGTAAAGAATCCCTGCCTTTGTTTTAGTCGAAAGAGCTTTTCCTCTAGTCTTAATGGATGACCTCTTGTTCTTAGCTCAGCTCTTTGTGTAAATAATTCATTGGCTAGTTCTTTGTATTGACCTTGAATGGATGTATAAATAGTAATTGTATCACCCCTTAGACATCTCTTCTCTAATGTAAACAAACCCAGTTTGTCTTGTCTCTCTTTATAACTCAGATTCTCTAATCCTTTTATCAGTTTTGTTGCACGTCTCTGCACCTTTTCCAATTCAGTAATGTCTTTTTTTTTAGAACAGGCGCCCAAAATTGTACTCCTTATTCTAGATGAGGCCTAACCAAGGATACACTTATATACATACCACTCCGTCTGATCGTCTAAACACAGGGACACAAGGGTGGCAAAGAGAGACATAGGGATCTGGGTCTCAAAGAGGGATTGTTCCTCCTAAAAATGGACACTTGGGAGCTATGAACCCCTAATATATCCTATAGAGAGACAATTGGGACGTATAGACCCCTAATACCGCCTGAACAGGGTCACTTGGGAGGTATGGACCCCTACTCTCTCCTAAAGAGGGACACTTGGGAGGTATGTACCTCTAATATCTGCTAAAGAGGGGCACTTGGGAGGTATGGACCCCTAATATCTCCTAAAGAGGGACACTTGGAGGTATGTACTCCCAATATCTCTTAAAGAGGGACACTTGGGAGGTATTGACCCCTAATATCTCCTAAAGAGGGACACTTGGGAGGTATGGAGCCCTAATATCTCCTAAAGGACACTTGGGAGGTATGAACCCCTAATATATCCTAAAGAGGGACACTTGGGAGGTATGTACTTCTAATATCTCTTAAAGAGGGACACTTGGGAGGTATGGACCCCTACTATCTCATAAAGAGGAACACTTGGGAGGTATGTGCCCCTAATATCTCCTAAAGAGGGACACTTAGGAGGTATGGACCCCTAATATCTCCTAAAGAGGGACACTTGGGAGGTATGTACTCCTAATATCTCTTAAAGAGGGACACTTGGGAGGTATGGACCCCTACTATCTCATAAAGAGGAACACTTGGGAGGTATTGACCCCTAATATCTCCTAAAGAGGGACACTTGGGAGGTATGGATCCCTAATATCTCCTAAAGAGGGACACTTGGGAGGTACAGACCCCTAATATCTCCTAAAGAAGGACACTTGGGAGGTATGGACCCCTAATATCTCCTAAAGAGGGACACTTTGGAGGTATGTACCCTCATATCTCCTAAAGAGGTATGCTTAGAGGGTTAAACAACTGATTGACTCACCTGTATTCATGTGATGAGATTTGCAACACCTTCACCATTTTGGGGGGCAGCAGACATGTTTGCGTTCCCCTGACACACTGCATAATGTTTCAGGGCTCCTTAGGACATGTAAAATGTTTATTTTAAAAAACTTGTTTCCAAGCGACAAGCAAGGTTTCTGCAGAGTCCAACAGATACTGTGTTTTCTCCGATCTGTCTGACGTGCCGTTATTTTTAGTTGTTAGAACTGCACAATATGTTAGTAAGATTTTTTGGCACAAACAGCTAATTTCTTTGCTCCTGTCCACAAGCGCTAATTAATGTGCACCATAGTGCTTATTTCTCATGGGAGCAGACAAAGAACTTGTCTTTATATGTAGAAAGGAGAAACTGCTGTTTATTTACTAATGATAGGTTTACATAGAATAGAGCTTCCATATCGGTTCCTCATTTAGTAAGTGAATCATTTGAAGAGAAACGATCATGGCAATTCATAGGGCATATATATAAGATAAAAGTGGAGAAATTCTCGTGCTATTCAAACGTACCATAAGGAACATAGGAAAATTCCAACTGAGTTAAATGGTGTTTTAACCTCTTCAATACTGGAAAGGTCTCCAACGCATTACTTTCCAAGTGGAACAAGCCAAGTGTATCATACAGGAGACATATACAACTTCCCATTGAAATGAAATGGGGCGGATATCTATATATATATATATATTTGAGTGGCTAGGGACCGCTCTCGCATTCAAGAGGTTAAAAGCGACATTTAACCCCTTAAGGACCGGCCACTCACGCACTCAGCCGTCACTTAAGGACCACTGTTTTTTTGGGGGGGGGCTTATCCGATTCCGGAATCCCCGAACGCTGTGCACCCGCGCGGGGTGCCCGGAATTCCATGATGTACATGTATGCCCTTGGTCCTTTAGGGACATCCACCTCGTGATGTACATGTACGTCATGTGTCATTAAGGGGTTAAGAACCACAGAGGTGTGCAACACATTTCACCCCTGTGGTCATTAAACCCTTAATGACCTCAATAAGGGGTGATATGATTATGATTTGCAAATGCATTCAAAGTCTATACAAAGAACTATCCAATGAGTTATTTACCCAAAGAGCTGAGCGAAGAACGAGAGGTCATCCATTAAGACTAGAGGAAAGGTACTTTTTACTAAAACAAAGTCAGGGATTGATTACAGTAAGGGTGGTAAAGCTATGGAATTCTTTGCCTCGGGATGTTGTACTTGCAGATAATGCAACTGTTTTCAAAAAAGAAATGGATGCCTGTCTAGCACAGAACAATATTGTAAATTGTGACAGATGGCTTCAAAGCAGATAGGTTGTTGATCCAGGGAAATATCTGACTGCCATTTGGAGTCAGGAAAGCAATTTTTTACCCACTTCGGGGCTAAATTGGAAATTGCTGAAGAGTGGGGTTGTTTTTGCCTTCCTCTGGATCAACAGGAGTTTTTTTGGCATGGGCTGGACTTGATGGCCGCATGAGCATCAGGGCATTATCATTGGCTGTAGGCGGAAGGTCCTGCAAGCCCATTGATGGAAGCGGGCGGCAAAGGGAAGCGTGCCGCCCGCAAGGAAGCTGTGCAGAACTATTTATTTTGCCTCATCCACAGAAGAAGCGGACTTCAAGCTAGTAAGGCTGGTTTTGAGAGCGGGTTTGACCCGGGGGAGGGAGGGAAGGGATCGTCAAACCCTATTTTATTTTTTATTTTTTAAACTCTCGTGTATAATACGCACCCCCCACTTCACATAAGGTGAAGTGGGGTAAAATTGTGCGTATTATACCCGAGATTTTACGGTACACTACCGTTCAAAAGTCTGGGGGCCACTTAGAAATGTCCTTGTTTCTGTTGTGGGAGCAGCTTGACTGTATGGTACGTAAGAATTGCCCATCAAGCCAATCCAAATTGTGGGAGGTGCTTCAGGAAGCATGGGGTGAACTCTCTTCACATTATCTCAACACATTGACAACTACAATGCCAAAGGTCTGCAAGGCTGTAATTCCTGCAAATGGAGGATTCTTTGAAGAAAGCAAAGTTTGAAGGACACAATTATTATTTAAATTAAATATCACTATTTCTAACCTTGTCAGCGTCTTGACTGTATTTCCTATTCATTCTGCAACTAATTTGACGGAAAACAAAGAAATTTCTTAGTGACCCCAACATTTTCAACGATAGTGTAGGTGATTTTGAAAGCTCTTTCAAAATGATCAAACTTGGTTTTATGTGTCGGATACTGTCAAAGTGAATGAATGGATGGAATTCTGGCGACAGAGGAATAAATGTCAGTTTTCCCGTTTCAGTTCTGTCCTCTTGAGAGAATCAAACTCTCACGTTGACAACATGACTGAGAGCAGGGGATCGACAAGACAGGAATTCATAACACTTTTCTTGGAAAGCCTGTGTTTATCTGGAAAGCCGGCTAAAAAGTACTGCTTTGTCTGTTACCAATCACGTGCCTCTTTTAGGGAAATGTGAAGCATGCAGGGGCTGTTACCAATCAAGCGTAGGCCAGAAGCTCGGGATTGAACTTCAGAAAGTAATATGACAAATATATACACAGTGGAAGCAAAGTGCTCGAATGACAGGAAATCTACCGCTTCAAACGGAATCGCTGGGTTCCGAAAGCACGCCATATCACTCAGGAAAGCTATTCAACTTAAGTAACCAGATAGGCAATTAATTGCCAGAATCATTTGGCCAGTCCTTCAAAGCTGTAACACTCAAGGAAGCTACTTTAACCTTTTGAGTACCAGAGAAGTGTCCAGGCATTGCTGAGCAGTAAGTTAGACTCTCCTGAAGCAGTCAGACGCTAAAAGTGGACCTGTCACGTTGAGATAAATTTAGTTAATTTTAAAGAGAAGTAAAAGCTGCCGATATGCTGTGTTAGACCTATGTTTGTAATATTAATTGTTTTTAAGCCCTTTATTGGGGTCACGGTGTGGCATTTTATGCTAATCAGTTTCTATGCTTTTCTAATATTACCTCACAGTGTGGTGAAAGTATGAATGTGCCAGTGCAGCCAAATGGCGATAGCCTCTAACACCGGCGGCTGCATTTAAAAGAAAACTGACACAGAAAAATGGACTGGGGTTATATACACCTAACCCTTTGAGTGCCAGAGAGGTATCCAACGCATTGCTACTCAATGCGGTGGATACCTATCTGGCATTCAAAGGGTTAAATACACTGCACTTCATGTTAGTTTCCGTAACAATTCTCTATTCGTTCTCTGAAGCCTAAAATTTTGTATTACATATGCTTCGAGAGAGTAGACATTTCTCTCTTTTTCAGACCTCCAGGACCCTCATTGATTGTCCATGATTATCTGTAAATGGGCTGAGACCAGATAACATGAGTTATGAATATTAAAGGGCACTAATCATACTCAATTAACCAACATTAGTTTTATCTCTTAATGCTTAAGGCACAAACAACATTAAACAAGTGTTCTCTGAACTGGACAATTTACACACATGTTAGAAAAAGGATTTCTTTATTATATGATAAAGGAATACATTTTAGGGATGGAGCATATGAATAATACATTTTTACATATGCTATCTGTAAGTACATGATACTTAAATCTATATCATCCTATTTCTTGGTGATAATTTTCCTTTAAGGGCATGCCTTACAATATATGACCTTGGGAGTGCAAACACAATCCACCATCTTGGAATTTAAAGGGATAGTAATGCTTAAAGTGAAGTTCAGCTCTAAGTCTCCTTTATATTTTTTCTAACTCATATCGCTATATGTTAACACTTACATGTTTGTAGTTCAATAGCTATTCAACCAGAAAGGATCCCGCCCCTTCTGGCCGCCTCCTCTTAGATCTGTAATCCAGTAGTGGGACCGGACGGATGCAGCGAGGGACAATCTTCACTCGGTAAGTATAATGAAGACACTGCCCCCTTGACAAAGGAGGGAAGGATTTTCCTTTTGCTTACTGAAGATTGTCCCTCGCCACTCTCCATCCAGACCAGATAGAGAAGCACCCTGATGCGGCCAGTAGAGGCGGGAGGGGATCCTTTCTGCTTGAATTGCTATTGAACAAAACTGTAAGGGTTAAAATATAGCTCTATGTGTTAGAAAAAGTATAAAGAAGACTTCGAGCTGAACTTTACTTCAAGCATTACTATCCCTTTAAGGCCAGTAATCCCGGTATTACAAACACACAGTATGCACAAGGAATTTCTCTGTGATGGCGACAAAGTTGTCTGTGCCGTGTTTTTACTTTTGGGGAATTCCTTTATTCAGTGCCTCACAGAACGGCATCTCGTGATCAGCACAGGTCCGCGTATCTCCCTTATGGTAGTACAATGGTAGTACAATCCCATTTTCCATCCTAATCCCTGGACTCACATTAGATTAGACAGGTCATCACAGGAATTCCCCCAAATGATGAGGATTGGTTACGGGATTGTACTACAATTAAAGGGATAGTAACACTTCATTTTATCTTTATTTTATATTTGTAGGCATTAAAAGAACATGAAGAACGATACAAGTCTTATCTCTCAAACCTTTATGGTTTGAGAGATATTCACAAGCAAAGTTTCCCCCTCCCGCCCCTTTTACCTAGTGTAAGCCATCTCTTCTCAGATGTGGAATCCAGTCCATAGACCAGACAGATAACAGAAGGGGACAATCTTCTTCCTATGAGAACAATGAAAGCCCTGCCCCCCTTGACAAGTTTTTCAGGTTTTTCCCTTATCTTAATTGAAGATTGTCCCTCTCTGCAGTCTACCTGGGCACCTCCCTTCTGATCTGGCTGAGCAGTGTTACATCAGTAAAAGGGGCGGGAGGGGGATACTTTGTCATTGAATTACTCTTGAACTACAACTCTGACAGAACTGAAATAACACTCTCCAAAGTCCAAATACTATAATGATTAATTAGAGCTGCTTTTATTATGAAATATTACTATCCCTTTAAGGAACCTACCAGGAGGTACCAGGAACTGTGTTTATCACAAGACGCAGTTCTTAGCCTCTGAACTGTGTGAGTAGAAGATTCAAAGTTGCCTCTGGTGGTGATTATTGAATACCCCTGCTCTTAGATCATGTGCACCTGTTTCTTATTCATTTTTGGATCAGTGAAAGAGTGCTGTAATCACGTTGCTGATCCCCAATCGGCCTATCTTCTGATCTGCCAGGGATCACAACGGAGGTGTTTTTTTCACAGGCATTTCATTCAAGGCATTAAAGGGATAGTAATGTATAAAATAAAGTAGATCGATGAGTCTTCATTATGCTAAGTATAACACATTGCTCTATGTTTAAAGGGATAGTATTGCTTGAAAATAATTATATTTTATATTGTAGCCCTTAAAAAACATTAAAAATGATATAATTCTTATCTCCCAAACCTTTATGGTTTGGTAGATATTAGCAAGTAAAGTTTCCCCTGGAGTGATGTCACTGCTCTAGCTGTCGGATATGGAATCTGGTCCGCAGACTGGCCGTGGCTCTTCAGCAGTGCCAAGATCACAATCTTTAACCCCTTAACGACCCTTAATGGTCATAGTACGTCAAGGGTCGATCTGACTGAACGACTCATGACGTACTATGACCGTCATGGAGTTCCGGGCTTCCCCCGCAGCTGCACGCTGTTCGGTGAGTCCGGAACCAGAAAAAAAAAAGCTCCGTGGTTGTTCAGTCACGTCGCTGCGATGATCGGACTGTCGTTAAGGGGTTAAAAAGAATTTCTTTATTGGAATGGTCTACAAAGTGTTCTTGCAAGCCAGGCACACTTTGTAGACAGTTCCAATGAAGTAGTCCTTTTTAAAGATCATGATCTCGGCACTGCTAAAGAGCTGCCCGCTGATCTGTGGACCGGATTCCAAATCTGTCCACTAGATGGCAGACTTGGCTGAAACAGCCAGGAAAAGGGAACTTTACTTTTATTATTAACTTTACTTGCTAATATCTCCCAAACCATAAAGGTTTGGGAGATAAGACTAATATAATTTTTAATGTTTTTTTAGGGCTACAATATAAAATAAAATTATTTTAAAGCAATACTATCCCTTTAATAACTTACATTGCTATAGTTTTAAAGATATTATATGTAAAAGGGTCCCCTCTCTCCCCTTCTGGCCACCTCCCCTTGGAGCTGCAATCCGGTCGTGGGATTTAGTCAGTAAGTATAAGGAAAACCCCGCCCACTTGATGAATAAGGACAGGACTTTCCTTTGCTTACTGAAGTTTGTTCCTCGCTGCTCTCCACTCGAACCATGCAAGGATGAGCATGACATGACCAGAAGGGGCGAGAGGGTGATATTTTTACATGGAATATCTTCAAAGCTATAGCAGTGTAAGTTATTAAACATATCGCAACGTGTTATGCTTACCATAATGTAGACTCGGCAATCTACTTTATTTTACACATTACTATCCCTTTAAGAGTATAAAATATTAAATAAATATATAATTAATAAATAAAATATTAGGCTGAAATTTCTCAGATTATAGTAACCAGTTAATATTTCATAGGATAATATTATATTGCATTTTACAAGAGAAATTAGCAGAAAACAAAATTGCAGTGTATGAAATCTCTCTGTCTTCCACACGTACATTGCTAGCCACTGAACCACACACAGAGTGGTCTGCCAGTCCAACCATATCTTCCATTACTAAAACCTGCTCCAGGACACCCCGTGGGGTTCCATGAAGCACGGTTTGAGAAGTACTGGTTTAAGGCACTGGCCGTATCAGACAGCTAGAGTGCAGGTATGACAGGGAGACTGATGATAAAAGTGCGGAGGCAGTCTGCGATTCTGCCTGGAGTTGTTAGGATGATAGAATTGGGAAAACAAATTGAAGGTCAGAGATCACGCAGCACAGCGGTATGAAGAAGCGTCTCAGCGGGCCAATTTGTCTCCTCTGTCAGGAGCTATTTGTCTTTTCTTTTGGGTATTGTAAAAGTAACATATATTTAGACCAAGGCAAATAATACATTTTAAAGTATTCATGAGCTCTGTGTTCAAAAGGACAGTGGAGCAATTCTGGGGCAACCCAATGACATCTAAGGGGACAAATACAAATTCTCATTAAATTTAATTGGGGATTTTTACCCCTTAAATACTAGAGATGTCTCCAATGTATTACTTCACAATATTAAACAGTTATAATAGCGCAAATTATCAGGTGAATAGCAGTGTGATTACTTCCTGGAAGTTCTAACTGACAGGAAGTGACACAGCAGTTTCTATCACATGCTATGGAGAACTGTTTGTCAGTGACTCACCTCTCTTAGACAATGCAACAGAGTAACTAATTGGAATATGACCACTGGAGGGACTACTAATGTAAACAAAACAACAGTTTAATCTGTAATAGCTCTGGAAATGCATGTGTCGACTTGTGAGTACATTGTTGTATTCAGCAGGAAATGTACTACCAGAGTGGTGGGGTAGAGCATGGCAAAGCAATGCTTTGTCTAGTTCTCTGGTCCTTAAAGTGTTAAAGTAGTAACAGCTTCTATGAAAGATCCATACCGTAGTGTGGCAGAGGAGTCATTGCAGGCTGGATTTATACCCCGGCACCCCTAGGCAAGGCATTCTAGGTTCCCTTAGCTCCTCCCATGACCACACCCCAATAATCACATAGCCCCACCCATAGTACCACCCCCTATTTCCTGGAAAATACAATATCCTTGTCCTGGAACATGCAAGGACAAAAATAAAAACTTTAACCCTTTGGTTGCTAGAGAAAGCTCTCTAGTATCCAAGGGGTTATGTAATAGATTATAATGGCGTATGAAACTCTGGACAGTTGCCTACTCTGTCTATTGCAAAATCCGGCCCTGATTGTAACCCTAGAGCCGGGGTGGGCAACCTCTGTTCTCCTGCTGGACTACAACTCCCCATCATTCTCTACCACCTTCCTCTCTCCTGCTGTTGATGATGAAAGCTCTCATCATCAGCAGCTGATTTTGTCACATTGTCAGACTACACCTCCCATCATCCTCAG
The DNA here is from genome assembly GCA_037306005.1 of Rhinophrynus dorsalis. Lineage (NCBI taxonomy): Eukaryota > Metazoa > Chordata > Amphibia > Anura > Rhinophrynidae > Rhinophrynus > Rhinophrynus dorsalis. Next base: position 492,736,735 of record CM074722.1, on the reverse strand, counting down.
ACTCATATTATCCCAAACCAGCTTACATTTGTTGCTGGACTACAACTCCCATCATCCACAGCTCTGTTTCATAACAACCCCCCATCATCATGAGCTGGCCTCCAGTTGTTGTTACACTGGAACTTCCATCATATTGAACCTATCTTCAGACAGTGTTCCCTCTAAATGTGAGCACTGGTGACCAACTCAGTCCTGAAAGAATTAAATGGACACTAATGTCCCATAAAAAAATGTATTGTTTTGTAGCGTTTAAAAAAAATAAATGATATGGCATGAATCCTATCTCTCAAACCTTTATGGTTTGAGAGATATTCATATGTAAAATTTCCCTTCTCCTAATGTCAGCTGTAAAGCTGACAGCAGGAGATTCGAGTCGGCCAACACAAGGAGGCTCGTCAGTAGAGCCAGAATCACGTTAAAGAAATACTTCATTGGAACGGTCTACAAAGTGTGCTTGCAAACCAGGCACACTTTGTAGACCTTTCAAAGGAAGTAATTATTTTCCAATATCGCTATTTGGGCTCTGCTGCAGAGCCGTCAGCTAGTCCCAGGACCGGGATCTCCTTCTGTCAGCACAGCGCTGATGTCAGGAGTGGGGGAGGGAGGGGGAACTAAATTTGCGAATATCTCCCAAACCATAAAAGTTTGAGAGATGGGATTTATGCCACATAATTTAATTTTTAAAACGCTACAAAACAAGACATTTTTATGGGGCATAAGTGTCCCTTTAAAGAGGATGGTTTTTACAGAGCTGCATTGGAATAACAGATGCACACACACAGTCCTGCCCAGTTTTGCTTTTTTAAAACTCTTTCAGGGCTGGGTTGCTCACCAGTGCTCTCCTTAGGGGGAACACTGCCTCCCATAATTTCAGATGACCCCGGGATGTTGTTGGGCTACAGTTGCCATCACATACTTGAAAACAAGAGAAATCTCAATGTATTCTTCCTGGTAAAACATTTTCTAAATAAATAAATCCTCTGCTGACCCTTTTGCTGTCTGAAGAGGTTAGCAACTGTGGTCCAAAAACAGAAGTCTTCTAGTGCTCCATCCCTACTCTGTGGCTGCAGTGGTTCCTATGCAGACCTGCAGAAGCTTCCAGTATTAAAGGGATAGTAATGTTTCACAAAAACAGCAACTCAGATTAATCTTCATAGTACTGGGGCCATGGAGAGTGTTATTTCAATACTGTCAGAGTCGTAGTAGAAGAGTAATTGAATGATAAAGTGTCCCCCTCCCGCCCCTTTTATTGATGTAACACTGCTCACCGCAGAGCAGCAAGACTGTCCGGATGGATCACAGAGAGGGACAATCTTCAGTGAGAATAAGGAAAAATCTGTCAAGGGGGCAGGGTTTTCCTTATGATCACAGTAAGAAGATTGTCCCTTGCTGTGACATGTCTGGTCAAGAGACCAAATTCCACATCTGAGGGGAGGTGTCTTACACTAGGTAAAAGGGACGGGAGGGGGATACTTTATCATTCAATTACTCTTGTACTACAACTCTGACAGTATTGAAATAACACTCTTCATGGCCCAAATACTATGAAGATTTTATTGTGAAACGTTACTATCCCTTGAAGTGCCAGAGAGATATACAGTGCATTGCAATTGGCACCCAAAGGGATACAGTGACTCTGTGCAAGTCTAGTACATATAGGATAGGGATTCCCAGGTCAGGGTTTATGGAGACCCTGTGGAGGTAGATTAGTCACAGTGAGTGATCCAGATTGTTCACCAGTGAACAGGCAGGGGATATGGAACAAATTAACATTCCCACTGGAAAACTCTGTAGAATACAGTGGTCTAAACTCCCCTTTTAACCCTTTGAGTGCCAGAGGGGTACGCAACGCATTGCAAAGCAATGCATACCCCTCTGGCACTCAAAGAATTAAATTTAGGGTTGCACCGATACCGATACTGGTATCGGTATCGGTGCCGATACCAGCATTTGCGCGAGTACTTGTACTCGCGCAAATGCGGCCGATGCCAGCACCGATACCCTGTGTCAGGGTTGGTGCTGCAGAGAGGGAGCACGGGGAGCTGCTCACAATGCTCCCCGGTCACCTCTCTCCTTCCTGCAGCGTCGGAGCGTTGCCGCGGGTTACCATGGCAACGCTCCGACGCTGACCTCTGCCGGGGCTCGCGAGAGAACAGTGAGCACCCGGCAGAGGACAGTAAGGGAGGCAGGATGGGGCAGCTGGTGGTGAAAGTGGCAGAGAGGGGAGCAAGGAGTAAAAGGAGGAAGGATCAGGAGAGAGTGAGAGAGGCAAAAGGGTGAGTCAAGGAGAAGGAGGGGGATCAAAAGGGAGAGAGAAAGCAAAGGCAAAAGAAGGGGGCTCAAGAGGGGTAAAATGAAGCAAAAGGTAGGAATCAAGAGGGGGAGAAAGAGTCAAAAGGGGAGAATCAAGAGGTGGTGTGTGTGTATATTATATTATACTAAATATATTATATTTTTCAAGTACTCACCAATACCAATACTTTTTTTTGCGGTTATTTGCCAGTTTTCAAGTACCTAAAGCATATAGGTACTTAGAAAACTGGCAAATGACTGCAAAAAAAAAAAAGGTATCGGTAATTGGTATCAGTGAGTACTTGAAAAAAGTATCGGTACTCGTACTCGGTCTTAAAAAATTGGTATCGGTGCATCTCTAATTAAATTAATAGGTATTTTGGGAATTTTAATTTGCCAATCTCCCCATTACTATAAATGGGACCCGATTGCTAAAGAGCACAATTAACGGGCGACCTCTTTAGCATTCAGTGGGTTAGAAGTGGCATTTAAATGAAGAGGAATACAATTTTGTCCCTATGTCGCAGTTGGTTTGCTCCAGAATTGTTTCGATTTTGCATTCTGCATGAGAGCCATAGACTTGTCAGTCCAGTCTTCCCTGTGCATTACCCCATACTGTGGCGCAGGACTCCATTTTGCTGAGTCAGCTGGCACACTTTAAGGCTGTCCTTGTCTTTTTTTTTAATCTGTTAAAGTGATTGGAAGCTTCAGATTTAAATTGTTAACTCTGCATTCAACCTATTTAATCTCTTAATGAGATTGTTTCCTGCGGTTTAACAAAATAAAATTTTTAAGAGATTGGCAACCTTATCTTCTGCACTAATACACTTGTGTGTGTCTGTCCTATATCCGTGGTGGATGTTTAGCTATACCTCCTGGGCTCTTAAACTAGACGTGTCAATAAAGAAACTAGGATTAACCCATTGAGTACCATAGAGGTATCCAACACATTGCGACCTTTTTGGTTCACAAAGGAATACTATCACCAACAAATCGTGGGAGCCCTGAATCGGTTAGTCAAAAAAAAAAAATGCTCTGTGATTCTTAAATGAGCAGTAAACTTTTTTTATGAAAACACATATTTTATAGAGCATTTCCTGCTGAATAAAACAAGGTCACTCCCACTGCTGTCAGATTCTATATTCAAGATTTATAGCAGTTTAAATAATCAGGAAGTGAATTTACTATTTTTACTTCCTGAGAGTTCTGACAGGAAGTGAATTTACTGTGTGTTTACTTCCTGATAGTTCTAACTGACAGGAAGTGACAGGCAGTTTCTATCACATTCTATGGAGAACTGTATGTCTCTGACTTTTCTGACTTTCCTCTCCTTTAGTATCTAACAGGAAATCTCATTAGAATTTGATCACTAGAGGGCACTGCTAATGTGAAAAAACATGGGTTTAAACTGTAATAACTCTGGAAATATAAATCTCTCGGCAGTGGGAGTACACTTATTTTACTCAGTAGGAAAATCCCTAGATATATATTTTTTCATAAAAAAAGTTTATTGCTCCATTAAGTGCCAGAAGCATCCTTAAGGAAGGGTAACCTTTTATTTTGACTTTACATATCATGTAAGTGAATAATATGGTAATTGAAATTGCCCATACTTATTTTTATTTATAACTTTCACCTATATTTTTAAAACTTTAAAAGGATAGTAACACTTTATATATAGTAAAGTTTATATTGTAAGGTGTATCCTCCTGAATACAAAAGGGGTTATTGCAGCTCAGACTTAACATTTTAGGTGCAATATCTCAGTGACCTGAAACTGTACAGTGGCACTGTTGCTACACATCCTATGGAGGTCTGTGGTCAGTTGACCAGAGTTGTCCATAGGATGATGTAGCAACAGCCCCACTGTACAATTTCAGGCCATTGAGATATTGCACCTAAAAATTCAGGATTCAGCTGCTATAACTGTTGAATTAAACACCTCTCGTCAGTGGGAGTTGCCTCGTTTTACTCAGGATGATAAACCCAACAAAAAAATATATTTTTTTACATATTGTTACTATCGCTTTAATGTCCCTGATCGTGACGTAATTGAATTTCTGTTTTCAGAACGTTTTGTCTTTGGCAGTGAAAGTGGAGATATTTATACAATGTTGCAGTCTCCCTGCTGCTCTGATTGATCTGTATGATGTAGTGTAGAGGCAGCTTTTCTACATTGTTTCACTGTGTTTGTTACATCGTATCTATTTTTACATTGTAGAACTCTGCTTTCACAGTCACACAGAATGCTTTCTAAAAATAACAAAAAAAAATCTCCTGGTCAGGGACACAAAAAAAAAAAAAAAAAAAAAAAAAATAAGTAAAGATGAAAAAAAAAAATGTATAGGTAGTTTGGCTTTACATATTATATACCTGCGGATATGGAACGTGGAAATTAAGGGTTATTTTTCCTTTAAATATCACAGCTAGCAAATTAAAAAATTATTCACAAGCTACATCCCTAAAATATAATCATAAACTTCATTTTCAACAAATTTTGTACAGTTCAGTGAGAATTTATCGGATGTTGTTTGTGCTGTTTGTATCAAGAGATAAGAACTAACAAGTCAATTGACTGTGATTCGTGGCCATTGCTCTTGTGTTCAAAAAGCCTTTTACTTCATCTTAGCCCATTTACAGATAACCCGGTAACATCAATGGAAGCCCTGAAAAAGTCAGGTATGTCTGTTACTACAGCAGGGCCGGATTTCTCAGTAGGCAGAGCAGGCAACTGCCTAGATGTCCAAATTTTTAGAGATGCCTTAGTTGTGCTGGCCACACCCACATTCTGGATTGTGGGTGTGGCCAGAGCTATCACAATATCCCATCACCAGTTTTATACCACTTTATAGACCATTTTTAACCCCTTAGATCTCCAACACATTGGAAAGCAAACAAGGGGTTAAAACCTTTTTTTCCCTTTTTTATCTTGGTTTGTTATAAGCCATGGGTATATTCCCTGCCAGCAAATAGTGGATGGGACTGGAGGCGGGGCCATGTGAGGAACAGGGTGTGGCTAGGGGTGGAGCTAAAAACAACACCTAGGAGAGCCTGGGTTGTAAATCTACCTCTGTCTCTCAGAGCTTATGTAAAACTAGATTTTAGGCCTTAGAAAATGAAAAGAGATGTTTTACAGATGAGAGCATGAAGCTCAGGATATTTAAACCTATCACCTTAATTTTTCTTTAAAGTAATAGTAATGTTTCAAAATAAAAGCAGCTATAATTAGTCTTCATAGTATTTGGGCCATGGAAAGTGTTATTTCAATACTGTCAGAGTTGTAGTACAAGAGTAATTGAATGATAAAGTATCCACCCTCCCGCCCCTTTTATCTAGTGTAAGCCGCCTCCCCTCAGATGTAGAATCTGGTCTTTTGACTGGACAGATCACAGCAAGGGACAATCTTCTTACTGTGAGAACAATGAAAACCCTGCCCCCTTGACAGGTTTTTCAGGTTTTTCCTTATGATCACTGAAGATTGTCCCTCTCTGTGATCCATCCGGACAGTCTTGCTGCTCTGAGGTGAGCAGTGTTACATCAGTAAAAGGGGCAGGAGGGGGATACTTTATCATTCAATTACTTTTGAACTACAACTCTCCATGGCCCAAATACTATGATGATTAATTGGAACTGCTTGTACTTTTAAGCATTACTATCCCTTTAAATAAACAATTCAAAACTGCCTGTGTGACATGTTAAGCAAAATTCCAACAAATCTCTAGTTTAGGAGATACTTTTTATTTCTGGGTTAAGTGAAAGTGAAAATGTCCTGGTACAGCGCAGACCTTCATTAGCGTATGCAAAGTCACTAAAACTTCATTAGCATATGACACATTGCTGAAAAGGTTTCATTAGCATACGATGCAGCACTGAGAAGCTTAATGAGCATACAGCAGAGGTACCACAATTAGCTAGTATTAGAATATGGTAAGAAGTATGAATGTCTCCTTAGGTATAACTGATATAAACTGATCAATAAACCAGTCACAATTAACCAGGGGCTAATGACTGGTGCAGGGTCATTGGGAAGGTTTAGCAACACCCACAACTCTGGATATGGGGAGGGTCAGTAATGTTGCATCATAGTTCAAAATGGGGGACTCTAGGCAGTGGTGTACTGTTCCTTTGATGACAGATATTAGAATCACTTCTCTGCAGAGAAATATCCTCCATAAAACATTTCTTAGCTACTTACATCAAAAATGTTCCCCTTAACCCCTTAAGGACCCATGGCAGTCCTTATGGCTCCCCAACCCATGACGTGCCAAGACCGGCATGGATTTCAGGGCTCCCTGTGAGGCTGCACGCGGTTTGGGAAGCCCTGAACTGGATGCACAAAAAAAATGTCAGTGGTCCTTAAGTGCCGGCCGTGTACTTAAGGGTTAATGCTGCCCTTGCCAATAGCATTGCTGTGGGCAGTCTATGGGGCTTTTTGGAGTGTGCCTCTCCTTTAAAGGGATTGTAATACTTAAAATGTAAAAAAAAAAATATGTTGTATGGTTTATCCCCCTGAGTAAAACAAAGGAACAACCACTGCTGAAAGGTGTTTTATTCAAAAGTTATTATAGCTCAAACATTACATTACATTACTGTACAGTTTCAGGCCACTATGATACTGCACTTAAAAAATGAAGGTTTGAGCTGTAATAACTTGAATAAAACATCTTTCAGCAGTGGGAGTTCCTTTGTTTTACTCAGGGGTATACACCCTACAACATATTTTCTTTTTACATTTTAAGTATTACTATCCCTTTAAGTTTTGTTTACCGTAATATACTAAACAATGCAGGATATTGTATAGTTTTACGCCATTTCCCTACGATTGCTATGGGGCAGACATAAGGGGCTATATGGCATTACAGACTTAATGAGGACAGAGTGTGTGTGTAGCATTATGAACTACAGAGATCATACACCCTAATGCATTCCCTGTAGGTAGGCAATGGCTGGTGCCATTTGATCTGCACTTGGAGAGTCATAAATTCATATAACTGTCTCTTTATTTCTGTAACCCTTCTCAATGTGTTGGATACCCCTCTGGCACCCAAAGAGTTAAGGAGACTGTAGCGGTGCGCAGCAAAGGGTTAACCCACTGAGTGCCAGTGAGTAGTTGTTGGATTTCTGTCTGGCTTTCAAAATGTTAAAGAAATATAGGCACGCCAGGGTTGAGCACGCAGATGGCTGGCATGTTGGTTGGATGAGTTTATCTGCCACAGCTTGAAATTATTATGATGCCATTTAAAAAAAAAAATCAATGAAGGCACAGGGATTGTTTTGTTAAGTCGTTAGGATATGCAATTAATGAGGTGCTTTCTTTAACTGCACATTTAAGTTGTGTTGCAGCAGGTTACAAATTAGTCACATGGAGGTTTGGCTTTTATTTATGTGGAAGTCGATGCTGCAGAGGGAGGTAAAGTGCTGAGATATCAACGTTCCCCTAAAGCTAACAGCTTCCCTGCACAGCGGGTCGGACATGACAGAGACTCACTGATGTGCTTACTGGGCCGAAATCGTTCTGGGGCAAACCAATTCTACCACGGGGATAAATAAAAATTCCCAAAACTTCCACAGATTTAAATGGGTCTGTTAACACCTTCACTGCTAGAGAGGTCTCCAACACAGCAGTCGAGGGGTTAAAAACCCCATTTAATCCATAAAATTCCACCCAGCATGCTCTAGATGGGCCCTGTTTCTCCAGGTTTGGTCTGGCCAGTGAATTGGACTTCCCCTTGTTTTTGGCTCCTTTCTACCTAATGTTAGAGGGATAGTAATACTTCATATATACTTTAATCTTGTAACCCTTAAAAATACAAATTCAATGAGCCCTGCGGCATCTCTTAAACCTGTATGGTTTGAGAGATATTCGCTTTCAAAGTTCCCATCCCTGACGTCAGCGCTCTAGCTGACTGCAGGGGAATCCTGTTCCTGGGCAAGCGGCGGCTCTGCAGCAGAGCCGAGATTGCGTTATAGAAACAGCAATCCTTCACTGAAACGGTCTTCTACGTGTGCTTGCAAACACAGGAACTTCAGGGTGGGACTTGACTAGTGATACTTGGGAGGTATGGATCCCTAATATCTTCTAAAGAAGGACACTTGGGAGGTACAGACCCTTAATATCTACTAAAGATGGACACTTGGGAGATATGGACCCCTAATATCTCCTAAAGAGGGAAACTTGAAAGGTATGGACCCCTATATCTCCTAAAGAGGGACACTTGGGAAGCATGGTCTTGTGTGGTTCAATAGCCTAGTGATAATAACAATTACAATAACAAATGTATGCAAAATGAACTGACCTTTTATGACAGATGACTTCACTCTGACTTCAGCCTTTCTCATAAAAAAGTGACCTTTATACCTAGATATCTCTGTGGATATGGAGACAATCATGCAAATAAGATAAAAACAGAAGGTACAAGGTGTCTATGAAATGTTGTGTTCACAGCAAACAGTACTGCTGAGTGTCACCTGAATGTTATTGATCACATCTAGGTACCATGGTGTCTGTAAATTGCCATATTTTAACCATACAGTAGGGCTGTCCAAGTGCAGTCCTCAAGGGCCACCAACAGGCCAGGATGTAAGGATTTCCCTGCTTAAGCACAGGAGAGTTAGTCAGTGGATCATTCATTGTGACTGACCCACCTGTGTGTAATCAGGGAAATCTGTACATCCTGGCCTGTTGGTGGCCCCCGAGGACTGAACCTGGACAGCACTGTTCTACAATATAGGGATAATAACAGATAAAAGGAACAATTCAGTAAACTAAAATGCTGACGTTCTGGAGCAGACCAATTGCTCCACCGGAAGCAAAAATGTCCCCAAATTCCAGTTGGTTTAATTGGGGTTATTCAACCCCTTGAATGTTAAAGATGTGTCGGAGACCTCTCTTTTAGATCAATGTGAATTTTTATTTCTCCATATGGTTCATATGATTAGTTCCAGAACTGCTTATTGAATTGCACCTAAAGTCCAGGGCAGATGGCAGGTTATTTGGTGAACATACAAGATGCACGAATCCTTTATTATATAAAGGATTAAGTGGTGCATATGCACTATAGGAGTTACATAAGCATTCCTATTTACTTAAAGGGGAATTTAAATTCTTTGAATGCTAGAAAGGTCTACCAACACATTTAGGAAGTAAATTCATACTGATATCACTTCAAACCTGCCTGCATGGCAGTGTATGCAAAGTAACGTATTTGCATACATTGCCAGGAAGAGAGAGGCAGTGACAACACCACAAAGGGGTGAAATGTTAAAATAAAACAATAAAGATCTGTAGAAATATACATTTAACCTAGTGTTAGATATAATTCAGCTTTTAATGTGCTTTTAAAAAAAATTTTTTTTTTGGGGGGGGGGGCAGGGTAACCAACCTATTGGAATATCGAGAGGTCTTCAGTGTGTTTTTTATGGACCTCGCTCCCAAGGGATTAGATAAGGGTGTCATTTGATACCTGTTAGTTACAACTTTCTATTTCATGTGATATGTATTGTAGCCTTAGTATTTTATATATAAACTAGTTGAACAGCCCGTTACACGAGCCACAGTGCCTCTGGCAGCCGGTCGCGGGGCAGTCACGCACAGTAGAGACTGCCCGCGCCACTGCTGATACAGAGCTTGACGCTCCTTCGGAGCACCCAGCTCTGTATCAGCCGCGGCGCGGGCAGTCTGTACTGCGCATGACTACCGCACGCGCAGCAGTGTCTACTGCGCATGTCGGACGTTACACACAACTTAGCGAATTATTATATAGGATATATATATATATATATATATATATATATATATACATATACATACACTAGTGTAAAAGCCCGTGTACACAGGCCAAAGTGAATGGCACTGAATGAGTTAACCCTTTGAGTGCCAGAGGGGTACACAACACATTGCTCTGCACCCCTCTAGCACTCAAAGGGTTAAGATAGCCGTGCACCCGCCAGTCCCTGCTCCTGCCACCTCAGCAACAGCAGCGCGTGAGGTACCAGGAGAGGGGGCGCGCCTCTACCTCGTCAGTCGTGGATGTGCGTGCGGGAGCGCGCCTTGACCCAGAACAGGGGGCTTGTGAATGCACCTCGCACCTCCGGGCTCAGCTAGACACAGCCAGGGCCAGGGTTCCCTCACACACCGGAATGGACACAGGGCTGGGAGAGCGGCTGGGAAGATGGAGAGTTTTGTCCGTTTGGGAAGTCGCTACTGCGCATGACTGCATCTGACAAACATACACCTGGCCTTTTATATAATAGGATATATATATATATATATATATATATATATATATATATATATATATAATACTAATGCTACAATACATATCAAAATGTCACTTCCTCTCTCTTCCTGGCAGTGTATGCAAATATACTACTTTGCATACACTGCCATGCAGGCATGGAATGCATTCTGTACCCCTCTGGCGCTCAAAGAGTTAAGGTTTGCTAAACTACATTTGATAGTGATTCCCAACAGTATCCTCTGGGTCCCCTAACAGGACCGGATTTGAGGGTTTCCCTGCTGGTGAGTGTGAGTTAATCAGAGGCTCAGTCATTCTAATTCTGACCTCTGCACAAGCAGGAAAGTCCTAAAGACGTGGCCTGTTAGGGGTCCCTGAGGAAGGGGCCGGCACTACTGCTGGGAGATGTTTATCATTCAAATGTTATTACTGTCCAAATGTATTTTTGTTAATCAGACAGCACCAGCTGGTGTCCACAAAACGTATATTTTTATATTATCTTAGACCACTGCTCTTCGTTTTCAGTTATAGGAACATCATGGCCTTGTGAATAAAATAGAACATTTCAGCTTAATTCTGGAAAAAAGTTTATTGCTCGTCAACCCTTTAATTTACATAGTTACACAGTTACATAGCTGACGAGGCTAAAAACAAAAGACATGCGCCCATCAAGTCCAGCCCATGCCAAAAACACCCCTGTTGATCCAGAGGAAGGCAAAAAAAAAAAACCCAAAAAAAACCTGAAGCCATTTCCAATTTAGCCCCAAGTTAAAACATTCCTTCCTGACTCCAAATGGCAGTCAGCTATTTCCCTGGATCAACAATCTGTACTGAAGCCATCTGTCATAATCTTCAATATTGTTCTGTGCTAGATAGGCATCCATTGCTTTTTTTGAAACAGTTATATTATCTGCAAGGACAACATCCCAAGGCAAAGAATTCCACAGCTTTACCACCCTTACTGCAAAAAAACCCCTGCCTTTATTTTAGTCAAAATGCCTTTCCTGTAGTCTTAATGGATGATCTCTCATTCGTAGCTCAGCTGTTTGTATAAATAATTTATTGGAGAATTCTTTGTATTGACCTTGAATGTATGTGTAAATGGTAATCATATCACCCCTTAGACGTCTCTTCTCTAATGTGAACAAACCCAGTTTGGCTAGTCTCTCTTTATAACTCAGATCCTCCAATCCCTCATTATCCAATGTGTTGCAATGCTTTGGATACCTCAAAAGGTTAACAAGTTTATAGGGAACACTCATTGTGGCGTGCAATGTAAAATCATGCAATTTGTGGGATTCTGTGGAGAAAATGTGCAACTTAGTTGCCATGACGGATTTTAGCAATTCTTTTATGACTTTGAGTTCGTGCGAATTCCGTTCTTCCTCTAAGAGAAGCGATTGAGCCTGACACACTGTAATTTGCCTTTTCACACGTTGCAGAAATAGATGCGCAAGTGTGCAGCGTTGGCTGCATTCCCACTCATTGCTGAGAGTCACTTGTTTATAGTGTCACCGTGATCCATTTACATAATTAGGATTGTGCCCATATAAGGATAACTCAGTACGGATACAGATCTCTTGCAAACCAACAGCTCAATTTACTGCGATAAAACAGACCTCTTTTTAAACGGTTACTAGGAACGCTCACAACGATAGTTACAGGTTCATCCGATCACAGATACCCAGGCCTGACCCCTCCACACGTACAGGCGATGATACTATTTGCTTAACCCTTTGAGTGTTTAGACCGGTGTCCAGTGTATCGCAGTACGATGCATGGATATCCCTCGGCGCACTCAAAGGGTTAAAATCAGTGCCGTGTGTTGAAATTAAAATTGGAGCAATTCTGGTGCAGACAGGCTGCATTATAGGGAAAAACTAAGGAATTTCCCAAAATTTCCATTAATTTTACCCTTTGAGTGTTTAGACGGGTTTCCAATGTATTGCGCTGTGATGCATTATAGGGAAAAAATAAAATATCCCCAAATTTCTATTAATTGAACCCTTTAGATGGGTTTCTAACGTAGAGCATTACAGGGAACAACTAAAACGTCCCCAAATTTCCATTTGTTTTACCTTTCTGGCACTCAAAGGGTAAAATGTGACTTTTAACCCGTTGAATGCTAGATGGATTTTCAATGCATTGCTCGGTCATATGTTTGAAACGTCCCTGGCATTCAAGATGTTAAATGCCGCATCATAACCAAAAACATATGCATTTGTCCCCTGTGGCGTAGTTGGTTTGCACCAGAATTTCTAATGTGTTTTTTTCAGACAAAAAGCCCTTAGTCGCAAAATAGAAAAACATGACTTCTTAATGAGTTAACCTCTTGGGTACCGGAGAGGTGTAAACATATTACTTGACAATGCCACTCACACCAATCTGGCCCTCAAGAGGTTAAAGGAATGTTAAAATAGCCCCCACCCACTTATCTTAAAGGGATAGTAATACTTATATTAAAATTGAGGTCCGAGTTTTCTTTATTTTTTTTAACACATAGCGCTATATAAATACTTACAGTTTTGTAGTTCAAGCGCTATTTAGTCCAAAAGGATCCCAATCCCATCCCTTCTGGCCGCCTCCCATTGAATCTAGAATCTGCATGTGGGATGGATACAGCGAGGGACAATCTTCACACAGTGAGTATAGGGAAAACCCCGCCCCCTTGACGAACGAGGGCAGGATATACCTGTTGCTTACTGAAGATTGTCCCTCGCTGCACTCCATCCGGACCACACTGAGAGGCTGAGTGACGCAGGGTTAAGGGGACGGGAGGGGGATCCTTTCTGATTGAATATCGCTTGAACTACAAAACTGTAAGTATTCAAATATAGTGATACGTGTTAAAAAAAATAAAATAAAGAAGACACGGACCTCCATTTTAATACAAGTATTACTATCCCTTTAATCAGGTTATACAGTCCGTATGGCCATTATGAATCAAATCTGAGTTGACTAGATCTCCATAATTATTTTTTAATTAACAATGGAAATAATGTCCATGGAGTCAAATTTGTATCTCTGTTACCAAGTTACAGAACCTAAAGTTTCTCTTGCTGGTCATTTTAGGAAGTTCCGTGGGAGGAGTTTGGGGTCCTGCAACATAGAAGTGATATCTGCTTCTGTACACACAATATCCAGCACTAATTAAGAGATTCAATTTTAGGGAACCAGTCCATAGAATTGATTTATAACAGCATTAAAGGGATAGTAATGTCTTTATAAAAGTGTATCTCCGAGTCTTCTATATGCGTTCATAACACATAGCGCTATGTTTAATGACTTAAAATTCTGTAGATCAAAAGCTATTCAAGCCATTAACGATCCCCCTCCCACCCCTTCTGGTTGCCTCCCCTTAGAGCTGTAATTGGGTCGTGGTACTGGACGGATGCAGCGAGGGACAGTCTTCACTCAGTAAATATAAGGAAAACCCTGCCTCCCCCCCCCCTCGACGATGGAGGACAGGATTATCCTTTTGCTTACTGCAGATTGTCCCTCGCCGCTCTCCATCCGGACCAACCTGAGAGGCAGCATGATGCAGGGAAAGGGGCGGGAGGGGGATCCTTTCAGCTTGAATAGCTTTTGAACTATAGAACTGTAAGTAATTAAACATAGCACTGCACTTTAATAAAGACATTATATATATATATATATATATATATATATATATATATATATATATATATATATATACTTTCCCAGGGGTTTAACTCGAACCTGTTGGGTCGTGGGAGTCTGCAGAATTTTTTCCAGGGGGGTGAAGCCATAATATACCCCCAGGCCAGCCCACCAGCTCCTGTGTTTATACAGGGAGGTGGGGCAAGTTCCCCCTCTTGCCCCCCCCCGTGAACACCCATGTATTGGGCCCTATGGCCCTTAAATGTTTGACTCTGTCATAACTGAACCCTCTGCACCCCCTATTGTCACTTCCCTGAGTGCGGTTGGTATGCCCTAGAATTGTTCCAATTGGGAGATAACTTCTCCCGTAGGATAAACTGTTCAGTTCCTACGTTATTGTACGGAGTCTATGCATTAACATCTTTCCATCCTGAGTGATCCGAGTGCATAGACTCCATAGGAACTGGACAGTTTATCTCACTGGAGACGTTATCTCCTCTTTATCACACCTTAGTACATCTCCCCTGTAGTCTATAACTAAATCTCTCCCATAGAATAACATAGGAACTGGAGAGTTTATCTCACTGGAGAAGTTATCTCCTCTTTATCACACCTTAGTACATCTCCCCTGTAGTCTATAACTAAATCTCTCCCATAGAATAACATAGGAACTGGAGAGTTTATCTCACTGGAGAAGTTATCTCCTCTTTATCACACCTTAGTACATCTCCCCTGTAGTCTATAACTAAATCTCTCCCATAGAATAACATAGGAACTGGACAGTTTATCTCACAGAGGAAGTTATCTCCTCTTTATCACACCTTAGTACATCTCCCTGTAGTCTATAACTAAATCTCCCATAGAATAACATAGGAACTGGACAGTTTATCTCACTGGAGAAGTTATCTCCTCTTTATCACACCTTAGTACATCTCCCCTGTAGTCTATAACTAAATCTCCCATAGAATAACATAGAAACTGGAGATTTTATCTCACTGGAGAAGTTATCTCCTCTTTATCACACCTTTGTACATCTCCCCTGTAGTTTATAACTAAATCTCTCCCATAGAATAACATAGGAACTGGAGATTTTATCTCACTGGAGAAGTTATCTCCTCTTAAAGGGATAGTAATACTTCATTTTAAATTTGTTTTATTTTGTAGGCATTAAAAAAAACACGAAGAATGATATAAGTCTTATCTCTCAAACCTTTATGGTTTAAGAGATATTCACAAGCAAAGTGTCCCCCTCCCGCCCCTTTTACTGCTCAGCCAAAGCAGAAGGAAGGTGCCCAGGTAGATTGCAGAGAGGGACAATCTTCAATTAAGATAAGGGAAAAACCTGAAAAGCTTGTCAAGGGGGGCAGGGATTTCATTGTTTTCATAGGAATAAGAGTGTCCCCTGCTGTTATCTGTCCAGTCTATGGACTGCATTCCACATCTGAGAAGAGATGGCTTACACTAGGTAAAAGGGGCGGAAGGGGGAAACTTTGCTTGTGAATATCTCATAAACCATAAAGGTTTGAGAGATAAGACTTATATCATTCTTCATGTTTTCTTAATGCCTACAAAATAAAATAAAGTGAAAACGAAGTATTACTATCCCTTTAATCACACCTTAGTACATCTCCCCCTGTAGTCTATAACTAAATCTCTCCCATAGAATAACATAGGAACTGGAGAGTTTATCTCACTGTAGAACTTATACCCTCTTTATCACACCTTAGTTCATCTCCCCTGTAGTCTATAACTAAATCTCTCCCATAGAATAACATAGGAACTGGAGAGTTTATTGCACTGGAGAAGTTATCTCCTCTTTATCACACCTTACTACATCTCTCCCTGTAGTCTATAACTAAATCTCTCCCATAGAATAACATAGGAACTGGAGAGTTTATCTCACTGGAGAAGTTATCCCCTCTTTATCACACCTTAGTACATCTCCCCCTGTAGTCTATAACTAAAGATCTCCCATAGAATAACATAGGAACTGGAGAGTTTATCTCACTGGAGAAGTTATCTCCTCTTTATCACACCTTACTAGATCTCCCTCTGTAGGCTATAACTAAGCTCTCCTATAAAATAACATAGTAACTGGAGAGTTTATCTCACTGGATAAATTGTCTCCTCTTTATCACAATTTGGTGCATAATATTATGGCTGTCATTATACTGCATGACTGTTTTAAATAGATGTCTGCATCAGAAGAAAAGGTTTCTGGGAAGCTTTCACGGGAGACATTTTTGTATTCTATATGCTATGTTGAGCCCGTCTTTTCTAATGCCTCTGAGCTGATAAAATGAGATCTACGGTATTTTGTGGTTACGGTAATCAGAAAAGCAGAACACATGTATTACTTAGCCTGATTTGGAAGATTTAGACGCTAATTCTAATCCCCAATCTGAACAGTTGCTTAGGAAAGCAAAACACGAAATGGCAGACACTGAAACTCTTTAACCATTTGAATTTTACAGATGTTTCCAATGCATCACAAAGCAATGAGTTAGAGTACTCGCTTGTATCCAAAGAGTTAAAGGGATTGCAACACTTAAAATGGAAATATATACAGTGCCTTGCAAAAATATTCAGACCTCTGACCAATTCTCTCATATTTCTGAATAACAAGTAGTAAATTGTAATTTCGTTCTGTATGATATTTTATTTCAAAGTGCTGGAACTCAAAATCAGTTATCGTAAGTTAACATGGGTTTTATGTTGGGAAATATTTTTCAGAAAATGAAAAAAAAACCCTGAAATATGTTGCTTGTATAAGAATTCAACCCCTGTGATGTGGAAGCTTTCAGATTATACAGATGAGGGAAATTGCCCTAACGAGGCACTGTTACCTTAAGTCTGGTATCCTCTTATGAACCACTAAAGTTACTGACACATTTTCAAGGTTAAACCCCAGTGTTGAAGGATCACTGATCAGGGTATGGATCTGAATGAAAGTGAAGAACTAAGAGTATTCTACAGAAGATAGAGATGAATTAATATGAATATATATACCTGGGAACTTCACAGGCAGTAGCCCTGCCTGCGCCGACTGGGGAGGGAAATGAATCAATTCGCGTCATAAAAGGGGTGGTGCTTAGACACAAGGGGGAGGTCAGGACAAAAAAATAAAAAAAAAGGGCAGAATATATGTTGAACGAGGGTAAGAGGGCAGAGAGTGGGAGGAACCGGGGCGGGGTGGAGAACAAGTCGGAAGAGTTTCTACTGAAACTCTTCCCACCCGGAGTTTGAGAGACTGCCCCGGAGACCCGGTAATTCACTGTGAAATCCGGAGTCTCTGGGGCAAAACCGTAGAGTTCCCAGGTATGTGAATATATATATTAAAACAGGGTGCAAAATAATATCCAGCTGTGTTACACCACTCAGGAACTGCCAAGAAAAGGCCGTCCATTAAATCTAAGTGCTCAAAAAGAAGAAGACTTGTGAGTGAAACCACAGGGAGGCCAGCAATCACTTTGTAGGAGCTACAGATTTCAGTGGCTGGGAGTGGAGTAACGGTGCAACAGTCAACCATATCAAGAGCTCCTCATAACACTGGCCACTATGGGAAAGTTGCAATAATTAAGCCATTACTCAAAATTACTATCTGAAAGCATGTCTGGCGTTAGCCAGAAAGCATGAGAGTGCCCCAGCGGTGATATGGGAAAGGGTTTTGTGGTTTAGATGAGACCAAGACAGAGTTTTTTGGTCAAAAGTCTAAATGCTTGGCACAAACCTAACACCGCTCCTGCCGCAAGACACAACATCGTACAGTGAAGCAGTGGCATCATCATGCTGTGGGGATACTTCTCATCATCAGGTACTGGGCATCACGTTAGAATTGAAGAAAGAATGAATAGAACAAAATATAGGGAAAGTTACCCTTCTTCAGTCCAATAAAATACTGAAGCTTTGGAAGAAATTCACCTTTCAGGAGGACAAGGATCTCAAGCACAAGGACAAAGCAACATTGGAGTATCTCAAGAACAAAAAGGTGAATGTCCTTTAGTGGCTCAATTAGAGTCCTGATCTCAGTCCAACTGAGAACATGTGACACTATACGAGAATGGTGGTCCACAAGCAGTGGAGTAACAATAGGGGTCGCACCTGCGACCGGGCCCGTCACTACAGGGGCCCGGCCGCCCCCTGCGAACCCATCGCCACTCGCCTGCAGCCCGTGCCCACAGCAGCTCAGCTGATCTCCTGGAGCTCTAGTAATGCAGAGCGCTGGGAGATGACATCATCTTCCAGCGCTCTGCATTACTGAGAACCACGCGGGAGCGGGTGATGGAGGCAGGAGATGGACATGGGGCAATGTGAAGAGGGGGGGGCCCGTCACTACAGGGGCCCGGCTGCCCCCTGCGAACCCATCGCCACTCGCCCGCAGCCCGTGCCCACAGCAGCTCAGCTGATCTACTGGAGCTCTAGTAATGCAGAGCGCTGGGAGATGACATCATCTTCCAGCGCTCTGCATTACTGAGAACCACGCGGGAGCGGGTGATGGAGGCAGGAGATGGACATGGGGCAATGTGAAGATGGGGGGCCCGTCACTACAGGGGCCCGGCTGCCCCCTGCGAACCCATCGCCACTCGCCCGCAGCCCGTGCCCACAGCAGCTCAGCTGATCTCCTGGAGCTCTAGTAATGCAGAGCGCTGGGAGATGACATCATCTTCCAGCGCTCTGCATTACTGAGAACCACGCGGGAGCGGGTGATGGAGGCAGGAGATGGACATGGGGCAATGTGAAGAGGGGGGGGCCCGTCACTACAGGGGCCCGGCTGCCCCCTGCGAACCCATCGCCACTCGCCCGCAGCCCGTGCCCACAGCAGCTCAGCTGATCTCCTGGAGCTCTAGTAATGCAGAGCGCTGGGAGATGACATCATCTTCCAGCGCTCTGCATTACTGAGAACCACGCGGGAGCGGGTGATGGAGGCAGGAGATGGACATGGGGCAATGTGAAGAGGGGGGGGCCCGTCACTACAGGGGCCCGGCTGCCCCCTGCGAACCCATCGCCACTCGCCCGCAGCCCGTGCCCACAGCAGCTCAGCTGATCTCCTGGAGCTCTAGTAATGCAGAGCGCTGGGAGATGACATCATCTTCCAGCGCTCTGCATTACTGAGAACCACGCGGGAGCGGGTGATGGAGGCAGGAGATGGACATGGGGCAATGTGAAGATGGGGGGGCCCGTCGGGCCCATGGCAATTTCTGCACCAGGGCCCGGTGGCTTCTAGTTACACCACTGTCCACAAGTGACGTCCAACCAACCTGAACAACCCAGCAAATTTGCCAAGAAGAATGGGGCAAGATCACTCTGACACTGTGTGCAAAGCTGGTACATAATTACCCTAAAACACTTAACCCTTTTATTACACTGAGAGGTGGCTCTACCAAGTATAAATGTAAGGGGGGATGAATACTTGTGTAAGGTACATATTTCATTTTTTTATTATCCTTAAAGGGATAGTAATACTTCATTTTAACTGTATTTTATTTTGTAGGCATTAAAAAAACATGAAGAACGATATAAGTCTTATCTCTCAAACCTTTATGGTTTAAGAGATATTTACAAACAAAGTATCCCCCCCCCCTGTTCAGCCAGATCAGAAGGGAGATGCCCAGGTAGACTGCAGAGAGGGACAATCTTCAATTAAGATAAGGGAAAAAGCTGAAAAACTTGTCAAGGGGGTTAGTGCTTTCATTGTTCTCATAGGAAGAAGATTGTCCCCTGCTGTTATCTGTCTGGTCTATGGACTGCATTCCACATCTGAGAAGAGATGGCTTACACTAGGTAAAAGGGACGGGAGGGGAAACTTTGCTTGTGAATATCTCTCAAACCAAAAAGGTTTGAGAGATAAGACTTATATCGTTCTTCATGTTTTTTTAATGCCTACAAAATAAAATAAAGTTAAAACGAAGTATTACTATCCCTTTAACCCTTTGAATGACAGAGAGATATCCAACACATATAGCAATGCAATTCATTGCATACTTCTGTGGCATTCAAAAGGTTAAACATATTTAGCCTGTATCTAGACTGTAAGCTGTCACGAGCAGGGCCCTCTGATCCTTTTGTTCTTCACATATGATTTACTATTTAAAGCGGAACTAACATCGCTAAGCAACTTTGTTTGTAATAATTCCCTATCTAGCGACTAGCTGCTTAGTAGCGCAAGTCACCAGAATTATTACCTCTTCATGGAGAAATATGCAGTCACCCTCAGCTGACAGGCAGGACAGAGTGCGGACATTTTGCCCTAGTGACGTCCGCGCGCCTGCGCTGTCAGTCCCAGAAGGCTGCAGAAGGCGTTGCTAGGAACCATTCGGCTCTGGAAGGGACTGACAGCGCAGGCACGCGGACATCACTAGGCAAGATGTCCGCGCTCCGTCCTGCCTGTCTGCCGGGGATCACTTCAGAGTTCTCCATGAAGAGGTAATAATTCTGGCGACTAGCGCTACTAAGCAGCTAGTCGCCAGGTAGGAAATTATTACAAACAAAGTTGCTTAGCGGTGGTAGTTACGCTTTAATATCTCTGTACGTCTATTCCCTATTGTACAGCACTGCAGATTAAGTTGGCGCTATATAAATAAAGAATAATAATAATTTCCCAAGTAAAACCAATCTCACCTTACAAATAACTGATTCTGAGTTTTAGTGTTTTAAAATAAAATATCCCACAGAACAAAATGACAATGTATAATTTATAATTCAGTAACATGGGAGAACCGGTCAGGGGTCTGAACCATTTTGCAAGGCACTGTACACACATATATAAACAAGCAATGCGTTGGACCTCACTTGCATTCAAGTGGCTAAATGGCCCATTTAAATTAATGGAGATTTGTATTTGTTCCCTCTGGTGCAATTGGCTATTCCAGTTTA
The DNA here is from genome assembly GCA_037306005.1 of Rhinophrynus dorsalis. Taxonomy (NCBI): domain Eukaryota; kingdom Metazoa; phylum Chordata; class Amphibia; order Anura; family Rhinophrynidae; genus Rhinophrynus; species Rhinophrynus dorsalis. The sequence goes on along the minus strand of CM074722.1, from coordinate 492,715,712 downwards.
GTTCTGTAGATAAGGCCCAGTGCCCTCGTTTATATGGAAAAAGAAAAGAGCTGTGATGACTAGGAGGTATATTGATTTTGCTTCTGGAAGATGGTCTGCTTTGCATTTTAGATCACCGCTGGCTTCTATAAAAAGTTCCCATTCCCTGTTATGTCTTAGTTAACATGCACATCGGCCAGCTCGATGTGCTTTTGAATATTTTACCTCTATTAAATGTGTCATTATTTACAAAAGGTATTTTGCGTATCTGAAAAAACAATATTTGAATAATAAGACAAAAACCATGAGGATCCAACCTTTACTATTTAATGTGCTAAGCTATTCCATATATATTTAATGTAATAAGCTATTCCATAATGTGCTAAGCTATTCCATAATATATATATATATATATATATATATGATGGACGCAGGTGGATTAATTCATAGTTCAGTCATTCAGACGCATTCACCAGTGCCAGTGAGGGATCTGTAGCTTTATACTGGTGAAGACTTTGTAAGACATACCGTGAAATACGTAGTGTTTTTAACCCCTTAAAGAAATAGTAATGTTTCATAATAAAAGCAGCTCTAATTAATCATCATAGTATTTGGACTTTGGAGAGTGTTATTTCAATTCTGTCAGAGTTGTAGTTTAAGAGTAATTCAATGACAAAATGTCCCCCTCCCGCCCCTTTTACTGATGTCACACTGTTCAGCCATATCAGAAGGGAGGTGCCCAGGTAGACTGCAGAGAGGGACAATCTTCAAGGATCCTATGAGAACAATGAAAGCCCTGCCCCCCTTGACACGTTTTTCAGCTTTTTCCCTTATCTTAATTGAAGATTGTCCCTCTCTGCAGTCTACCTGGGCACCTCCATTCTGATCTGGCTGAGCAGTGTTACATCAGTAAAAGGGGCGGGAGGGGTATACTTTGTCATTGAATTACTCTTGCACTACAACTCTGACAGAATTGAAATAACACTCTCCAAAGTCCAAATACTATGATGATTAATTAGAGCTGCTTTTATTGTGAAACATTGCTATCCCTTTAAGGGTCATAGCACATTAGGTACAGGGTCACTGTCCCAAGGAGCTTAGATTCTAATTGGGTGATAGGAGACAAACAGACACTTATAAGGTTGGCAGGTGCTGTAGATTACAGTGCTTATATTATCAATGGTCTTTGCATGATGCTAGTTCTCTAAAAGACAGGATGTGACGCGGGACTAACACTTTATAGGGACTTGGGTGACTTTGAAAGAGCTTTCAAACTAACTTAGGGTTATGTTAGTCATTTTGATTTAAAACTATAGATTAAACGATATATAGCTCTATTTATTTATCTGTTTATGCAGTTTGGGCTGTATTGGTTGGCACAATCAGGTGTGACACATACTAGTATTAAAGGGGAACTACCACCCCGCAATAACTTTACATGAATTAAGCCTTCATCTGGCGACTAACTGCTTAGTAGCGCTAGTTGCCAGAAATATTACCTGGTTTGAAAGATTTTGCCGGCCGGCTCCAAAAGGGACTGACAGCGCAGGCGCACGGACGTCACTATGACGAGATGTCCGTGCTTCCTGCTACTGTGAGCCTCCGAAAAACTGGAAAATCTTTGAAACCAGGTAATATTTCTGGCGACTAGCGCTACTAAGCAGCTAGTCGCCAGATGAAGAATTAATTAATGTAAAGTAATTGTGGGGTGGTAGTTCCCCTTTAAAATCTTCCTCCCAACTGCCACTTCCTATCAGGAAGTACTGTCTAATTTGCATACATTGACAAATAAATAAATCTAGCTCATAAACTGCAGTTTTCAATGAAGAATGGCTATAATAAATATAGATGATATTGAAAACCCAAGTCGTAAAGTGTTAGATGAGTGTTAAGGGTAGTTGTGTAGATGGAGGGGACAGTTGTAGATGTAGGGTGTAAGGAATGGAAACATGTAAAAGGTTTGAGATGATAGAGGGCAGTGAGAGTGATGAAAAGAACAGAGCTGGTGTAGCAGGGAGGGAGTACTCGATATTGTGTGTATGAAGGTAGAAATGATGCTTTATCACAGAAGTCTGGCACTCAAAGGGTTAATGGCTTTATTACAAGAAGGACAGGCGCGATGCAGGGTTAAACTAATGTTTACATTGCGTTGGAAGTGACGGGTTTTATACCTCAGTGGTACTGTACTGGCCAGTCACCATGGAAACTGCTCGCAGAGACTCCATCCTCAGTCTCAGAGTTTTTCTTTAATACACTGAGGCTGATACACAGAGAAGAACCGGATCAATTCTAGGGTACAAATAAAAATGTACCAAATTCTAATTGACTTTAACCCCTTAACCCTTTGAGTGCCAGAGAGGTACCTTTCTGGCACTCAAAGGGTAAAGGACCACGTGGGCTAGGGTGGACTTTTTTTTTTTTTGACTGATGCAGCCACGCTGCCATCCCAGAATTCCATGAAGTTTATGGACCATCACCGGTCCTTTCCTGGCACATCTTCAGCCATTAAGCCGTTAAGGAACGCTAACACCTTTTAATGATAACCTCAATTGCTTTGATTTGGTCAGAAAATCCTAAAGGCCGCTATGAAAGAATTCTGTGTATGTTAGTTCACCAGAAGCATTCTTTAATTAGTACTAGATATAATGTCCATGGAGGCGGACATGTTTCTTTTTTTCCAGGGCTCCTGGACTTCTCACACTGAACATTTCTTCTGAACACTTTAGTGGGAGGAGTTTGGGTTCAAGTAACCCTGCAACAAGGAATCATGTCTGCCTGCAAGAACATAATATCCATCACTAATTATAGATTATTCATGGTGGGGTACCATTCCAAACACAATTTATTAATAGGGGCCATTGGGATTTTCCCATATTAAGGTAAACAAGGGCTTATTACTAGGAGATGTTAGTGTTCCTTTGAATACCAGAGGGATGTGCAAGTGCATTGCTAAGCATTGCTGGTACTCAGAGGGTTAACCTTTTGACTGGGACTCAGCAGAGACAGATTAAAGGAGCAGCACACTTTTTTTATGAAATAATATATTTTGTAGGATGTTTACTGTTGAGTAAAATAATACTCCCACTACTGAGAGATACATATTGCCATAGTTATTACTAGTGGTCTGGTGGTCAAATTCCAAATAGTTATCCTGTTACATTCTAATGGAGAGGAAAGTCAGAGACATACAGTTCTTCATAGAATGTGATAAAAACAACCAGGCCACTTCCTGTCAGTTAGAACTTCCAGGAAGTAATCACACAGTAAATTCACTTCCTGATTATTTGAACAAATGCAAATTTTAAATAAAACAACTTACAGCAATGGGAATAGAAAAAGTTTACTACTCCTTTAAGGCTCCACAGGGCCTTATGCAAGGTGCCAATTTGGGGCCCACATCTTTTGATCTGGTTCTTCTCACACAGAGTGTTGCCAGCAGGTACTGGCATGGTCTTAACCAAGATGTTACTGACAGCAACAGCCAAACCTCTGTCTGTGACCATCACTTGCAACCAGGGCCCTTCATAGTACCATGGACCGTAGACAGTAGATAAGGTTGACATAATAGATGATCTGGCTCTGGATTCAGAGGGTTAAACCTTGGGATCCTAGCGTGCATTTGTTTCAGACTAAGGTATAACTCTGATATTGGCTGTATCGTGTTGTTCAATTTTCCATTATGACACTGACATTTCAAACGGATAGTTGGTGGAAATAAATAGGAGTGGAAACGCACTTGTGTTTTGGCAGGAGCAATTTCAGATGATTGGACAGAGTGTGTATTGTGGAGCTGTAACTAAACAACTGTTCTCTAGGTATTGATTGGGGAGGACAGACTCTTAGTGTGATGCAATATTTTCCTTTGAAGATATAATTTATTTTAAAACTAGTGTAAAAGCCCGTGTACACGGGCCAAGGTCTGGGTGATGTTAACCCTTTGAGTGCCAGAGGGGTACGCAACGCAGTGCTTTGCAATGTGTTGCGTACCCCTCTGGCACTCAAAGGGTTAAGAGGCCGGTCCTGCTCTGCGTGCTGCCGCCAACGCAGTCATGCACTGTAGAGACTGCCCGAAAGCACAGAATGCTCCCAGCACAGAACCCCCAGCATTCTGTGCTCCTAACATTCCGTGCTCCCAGCACAGAACTCCCAGCATTCCGTGCTCCCAGGACAGAACTCCCAGCATTCCGTGCCCCCAGCATTCTGTGCTCCCAGCATTCCATGTCCCCAACATTCCATGCTCCCAGCATTCTGTGCATTCGGGCAGTCTCTACTGTGCATGACGGCTTCTGACAAACATCCTAGCAAATTATTATATAGGATGTGTACCATGGACCATATGCATAAACAGAAGTGGGTAGATCCTGTAGCAAAACTACTGCACCCTAGGGAATACATTAACATTTTAATATATAGTCAGGGATCTATATATATGTGGACTAGCTATTATATGTATGAGCTTGTTGTATGCATAGTATATTATTGTATTTTATAAGGGTACCCTTTGCTATATTTAGCTACATTGTACATGTTTAATACATTCATATTGACAGTACTGACAAGCGCTCTTTCCTTTATCCACCTAGGTGGATTTCCTCTACATTTTAACTGAGTTAATGTATTGTAAATCTGGATCAGTAATTGCACTTGGCTCAATGTAACTTGGTTAGGCTGATGTATTAAGAAACAGTGAGGTAATTTCTAGCACTTTGTCACTTTTAACGCCTTAGTGGCTGGGGACATGCTAGGACTGTTATCAGTAAATTGCTCTAAAGGACGGTCCTAGGACGTCACATATATTTTTGCTCAGAGCACTCCTGTGGGAACACCATGAGCACTACCGGGGCCTGAAACTGACCTTTCCAAGACCGGTGCGGTCACTGTCAGACCCCCGTTTGGCGGACTGGCACACATGATCAGTCACGTGTGCCGACTCGCTGGGTGAAATCAAAGCAGTCCTTAAGAGGAATCCACTCCCCAGGACCACGAACATTAAAGGGATAGTAATACTTTGTTTTATCTTTATTTTATTTTGTAGGCATTAAAAAAACATGAAGAACGATATAAGTCTTATCTCTGAAACCTTTATGGTTTAAGAGATATTCACAAGCAAAGTTTCCCCTCCCGCCCCTTTTTCCTAGTGTAAGCCATCTCTTCTCAGATGTGGAATCCAGTCCATAGACCAGACAGATAACAGAAGGGGGCAATCTTCTTCCTATGAGAACAATGAAAGCCCTGCCCCCCTTGACAAGTTTTTCAGGTTTTTAACTTATCTTAATTGAAGATTGTCCCTCTCTGCAGTCTACCTGGGCACCCCCCTTCTGATCTGGCTGAGCAGTGTTACATCAGTAAAAGGGGCAAGAGGAGGATACTTTGTCATTGAATTACTCTTGTACTACAACTCTGATAAAATTGAAATAACAATCTTCATGGCCCAAACACTATGATGATTAATTAGAGCTGCTTTTATTATCAAACATTACTATCCCTTTAAGGTGTAAAGTAAGTACCAAATGAGGCTTGAAAGTCTAAAATTTTTTATATACTGGTCCAACACACAAGGTTTTATGTATCCAGACAAAGCTACAGCCAATCTAGAACAAAACAATGGTGCCTTATGTAACAAAGCAGAATGGCACAATAATACATTATGATGGGTGCAATTCTGGAGCAAACCAATTGCACTATAGGGGACCAATAAATATACCCCAAATTCCCACTGACTCAAAGAAACAGTAAACTTTTTGAAAATAAATATATTTGGGGCTTTTGCTTTTAAATAAAATAAGGATACTCCCACTGCAGGAAGATTTGTTTTTTTCAGAGTTATTACTGTTTAAACTTGTTGTTTTTTTATGCTAACATTGCCCTCTAGTGTCCAAATTTCAAATTATTACTCTGTTGCATTCTATGGGAGAAGTGAGACACAGTTCTCTATAGAATGTGATACTAACTGCTGAGTCACTTCCTGTCACTCTGAACTTTCAGGAAGTGAGCTTCCTGGATCTCTGTATTGAGCGTATAACTGTGGAGTTAAATCAGGAGCGTTATCTATTCAACATCAAGTTATTTGTTTGTTGCATCAAAACATGAGTAATCATTAATCTTTTTGGTGTCAATGGGGTACACAACACATTGCTTTCCTTTGATATAAAAAAACGCTGTTGGTTGTTTCATTCAAGTGTTATAACAGTTCATAGTATCAGCACGTTCACTTTCTGAAAGTTCTCAGCAGTTTTGATCACATTCTAAGGAGAACTGTTTGTCAGTGACTCACCTCTCCTAGAGAATGCAACAGAATATCTAATTGGAATATGAACATTAGAGGGCACTGTTAGTGTAAAAAACAAAAGTTACACTGTATCAACTACGAAATTATGCATCTCTCAACAGTGGGAGTGCTATCGTTTTACTCAACAGTGAAAGCCCCACTATATACTGTATATCTAACAAATATATAAATATATCTAATACAAAAAGTTTTTGCTCCTTTAAAAGGAGTTGACAGAGAGAAGGCAGAGTTTGCCCCAAAATGGGCGGCACAGGGCAGTGAATAGGCCAGATGGGCAGGAAAGTGGGAGGGGTTACCACAGATCTTACAAACCTGTGGAATCACCCCCCTGCAGATGGAGACTGGGAAATTGTCCGAAAACTGGAGTCTCCAGGACAGATAGCGACAGATAAATCTATCTATAGATAGACAGATGAATAGATAGATAGACAGATAGATAGACAGATAGAGAAATAGACAGATAGACAGACAGACAGATACATGGATAGATGGATAGATAGATAGATAGATAGATAGATAGATAGATAGATAGATAGATAGATAGATAGATAGATAGATAGATAGACAGACAGACAGACAGACAGACAGATAGATAGATAGATAGACCTTTATCCCTTTGAGTGACAGAGTGGAATCCAGTGCATTGCTTTTCAGTTCTTTGGATCCCCCTCTGGCAGTCACAGGGTTAAGGACTAAGGCAATGTGCAACACATTGTGAAGCAAAGCATTGCTCACACCTCTGGACCTTAAAGTGATAGTAATGTCTCTTTAAAATTCGTTGCCCAAGTCTCCTGTATAGTGAAAGGAACAGATTGTGCTATGTCTAAACGCTTACTTCTCTGTAGTTCAAACGTTATGAAGCCCTGAAGATCCCCCGCTCGCCCTTCTCCCCACGTCACTCTGGAACTGCAGTCTGGTTGGGATGGCTGCAGCGAGGGACAATCTTCAGCAAGCAAAGGGAAATCCTGTCTTCCTCCATGAAGGGGGGGACAGGATTTCCCTTATAATTACTTACTGAAGTTTGTCCCTTGCTGCAGCCGTTGAGTCACACGACTCGATCTCAGATTCCGTGGGAGGCGGCCAGAAAGGGGCGGGGGATCTTCAGAGCTTCATAACGTTTGAACTACACAGAAGTAATCGCTTAGACATAGCACAATATGTTCATTTTACTATACAGAAGACTCGGGGAATTAATTTTAAATAGACATTACTATTACTTTAACAGGATAAATAATTTGGAATCTTTGTATGTGTTCCCCTACGGTAGAGTTGTTTGATCTAAAATTGCTCCGCTCTCTCTTTGTGCATACTGCCTCTAGGTACATTTTCCACTAGAATCTGTACGTTGAAACTGATGCAGAAGCAGGCACCACAGCAATCCTGCCCTGTGTGAGATGAATAGATACCAACCCCCATTGATTTAAATGGGGATTTAACCTTTTGAATACTAGAGAATTCAGTAACGCACAGCAAAACAATCAAATGGTTAAAAGACCCATTAACCGTTTGAGTGCCAGAGGGATACGCAACGCATTGCTTTGCAATGTGTTGCATCCCCCTCTGGCACTCAAAGGGTTAAGATCAATGTAAATCCTGGGGACTTGTCCGGGAAGGCCCAGTGCTTAAAGGGTTAAACAGTCTCACGCACTCTGTCTGCCTCAGTCTGAAAAACATAACCAGCAACTGTCACATCCGCCTGCATAAACATGCTACCCAGGACTGATTGATCCAGGGCACAAGGGCAAAATTCATAGGGGCCAGGAGGATTTTCTGGTTATAGTAAGGTGTGTGCATGGTGTTGTTATTAAAAGGTGTTAGTCCTCCCTTAAAGGGTTAAACAGACTCACGCACTCAGTCTGCCTCAGTCTGAAAAACATAACCAGCAACTGTCACATCCTCCTGCATAAACATGCTACCCAGGACTGATTGATCCAGGGCACAAGGGCAAAATTCATAGGGGCCAGGAGGATTTTCTGGTTATAGTAAGGTGTGTGCGTGTGTGGTGTTGTTATTAAAAGGTGTTAGTCCTCCCTTAAAGGGTTACACAGTCCCCCCCTGGAATCGTTAGCTGCATTTTTCAATCCTGTTTTCACACGAAGCTGTTGCCTGAACTGATTGGCTCTCCGGTATTCCCGGCAGTTACAGGACTGTTAGGAAGCGGGCTGCTTTTCCCTACTACGGTGAGTCTGACACTGCTAGGAAACCACTCCTTTTTTGCAGAGATATTTTGAGTCTCATTTGTGGCCGGACAACCAATCAGGCTGCTGCGTTGTACTGTACTGTCAAAATGCAAAGCTGCTCCCACACACAGCAGCAAGCTGTTCACTGAAGGCACAGGAGGCTGTCACTACTGGAACATTACTATTCTGTTAAAGTCTACAGGTTGGGGAAGGCAGAGACACCATCCAGGGGCTTCTGTCTGTGGCACTGTGCATACAGATCAATCTGTCATTGGAATGAGGACCATTCCCTGCTGGAATTCCTGCTGCTGCACAATTAAGGAAGGAGTGGACCTCTCTAGATCTGCATTTTCTCAGCATTGCACCAGTAACTGGTATTATGACTAAGAAGCTTGATTCGCTCTAAAGCAAATATCCAAGGGCATCAGTCTCATTAACATACTAAGCTACATCTGCTTCTTGGCTCAGACTGAAAGAAAGACATATTAAGCTGGAAATCCTCCTGGGTTTCTTTTTTTTTTCGTTGTTGGAACACTCACAGAGACCGACCAGGGGTCAGATGTTCCACCAGGCTCCTGAAGACAGGTTGAATTTGGAGATTCAGTGATTAGATAATGAAGTAGAAAATATCTATTATAAAGGTGGAAAATTATTGGTCAGTGAACTGGAATGGACTGTTGAATCGCTTCAAATGTGCAACAGAAGCTGCTCTATTCACCTGAGATGTGGAAGTCGAAGTGAGTGACAGTGATGGAGACCCAGGTCCGTTAGTGTAATTGATGGTTTATCTCGGGGCACTGCAGTGTAGGTGCGTGTAGTCTCCTGCCTGTGGGAAGCCTCAGTCTAATACAGAGGAAGAAGCTACTGCAGCTGAAGGGAGAATCGTGGAGAAGGAGAAGATGCCATCCATTCTGGTGGCCTCCAAGATGAAATCGGGACTACCCAAACCCGTCCACAGTGCTGCCCCTATTCTCCATGTCCCAGCAAGGACAATCCCCCAGCCCTGTTATTTGAAGTTGGGAAATAAGGTGGAAGTATCCAAGCCTTCCTACCCAAGCCAGATACCGATAAAGCCCCAGCTGGGTAATGAGTCCTCGGGGGATGGCAATCTCGTGAAGAAGACCGATTCCACAGAGAACGTGTTTGATACCCAGGTCAGGAATTTCTTCTGCTCCTTTGCATATGGAAATGTAGACATGTTCTAGAATCCACACTGCCCATATTCTATGTGTGCAGTGTTGCCTGTTATCTATATTGATTTATACATGTGTGTGTCTGTGTCTGCGCACATGTTTGCCTTAATGTATTTGTTTCTATATGTATTCTGTGCAGGTATGTGGAGGGGTGTTTGTATGTAAGTGTGTGGGCATGTATGTGCCACAACATATATCTTTATGTATTTATTATGTCTATGTGTGTATGTGAAGTATGTGTGTATGTGAGTGTGTGTGTGTGTATATATATATATATATATATATATATATGTGTGTGTATGTTTGTGTATGTGTCTTTCTGTATCTATGTGTGTGTTTGTATGTGTGTGTGTATTTATATGTCTGTGAATTTATCTATCTATCTATCTATCTATCTATCTATCTATCTATCTATCTGTCTATATCATATCATTATCTATCTATCTATCTATCTATCTCATATCTATCTATCTCATATCTATCTATCTATCTATCTATCTATCTATCTATCTATCTATCTCATATCTATCTATCTATCTATCTATCTATCTATCTATCTCATATCTATCTATCTATCTATCTATCTATCTATCTATCTATCTATCTATGTATGTTTGTGTCTGTCTATGTATCTTTGTATGTGTGTATATATGTGTGCATGCATATATATATATATAATATGTTCGTATACCTATGTGTGTGTATGTCTATGTGTTTGTATATTTGTGTCTGTCTGCGTATGTATCTTTGTGTGTATGTATGTCTGTTTGTATGTTCGCTTATATATCTGTGTGTGTATGTGTTTGTATGTATGGGTGTGTATGTGTACATGTGTTTCTGTGTGTCTGTGTGCATGTTTGTGTATTTGTGTCGCTGAATGTAGGTGTGTGCTTAGGTGTATGTGTATGTATTTGTATGTTTGTGCATGTGTGTATGTGTATTTATTCGTGTCTGTGTTTGTTTATGTGTAATGGTGTGTGTCTGTGTGTGTATGTGGATGTATGTATGTGTGTCTGTTTCTGTGTGTGTATCTGTGTGTATGCAGATATATGTGTGCGTGTATGTGTGTGTTTGTGTGTGTGTATGTGTTTATGGATTGTATTTACCAAAGGTCAAAAAGTCAGTTTACGTGAGATATATACGTTGACCGAGAAAGTCTTCACTAAGGGGATTACTGCTGTGTAGGAGACGTCCTGCTCGTTCTTGTCTCAGATGTCCCATCTACGGGATAAAATATTTTTTGTAGGCAATACTCGCAAAAAGGGAATTATCTGATTATTTCTCCATTGAATCCAGCTTTACCATTGATGTCTTTATGTGCCAGTGTGCACACAGAAAACATCGCTTTCTATAGTAAATAATGTCTTCCTGTGCTGCCATTTAATCACAGGTAGACAAACGGCTCATTTTCTGACATGACAAATACTGGCCTAAGGCGGGGAATTCATCAAGTGGCAAATGGCACGGCGTGCAGGAAATCAAAAGATTTCATTTTCCGACAGCCATTCACATAGTCTTCAATGGCTTATACCAGTGATTCTCAACCAGGGTGCCGTGGCACTTTGGTGTGCCATGGATATCCACTTAGGGTGCCCCATGTTTCCTATGAAGACTCTGACAAAATGTGAATGTTGAGTTTGAAATGTGTACTTCTGGCATTTTTTTACATACAATAGATTGTTTGTGTTGTCCTGACCTAAGAATAATTGCATATTACTTACTAGTTGTAGAGCCCGTTACACGGGCCACAGACATCCGGTCGCGGGGCAGTCATGCGCAGTACAGACTGCCCGCTCCACTGCTGATACAGAGCTGGACGCTCCTTCGGAGCTCCCAACTCTGTATCAGCCGCGGCGCGAGCAGTCTGTACTGCGCATGACTGCAGCACGCGCAGCAGTGTCTACTACGCGTAATTGTGGCGGCGTTACACACGATTTAGCGAATTATTATATAGGATTTGAAGCCTTCATACTGCCCATGACAAATGACGCACAATGTTAGAGGTGCCCCACAGACTCTAGAGTGTGTGTTAGGGGGTGCCCCGAGCATGAAAAGATTGAGAACCACTGGTTTATACGCTGCTCCTATTCCTATTTGGCAAGTCCCGTCCTAAGTGCGTATTCTTGTAGCAGAGATTTTATTTTTTACCATTTTCAACGGCTACAGTTAGTACGCTATAGGAATACTAGTTGAACAGCCCGTTACACGGGCCACAGTGCCTCTGGCAGCCGGTCGCGGGGTAGTCACGCGCAGCAGAGACTGCCCGCGCCACTGCTGATACAGAGCTGGACACTCCTTCTGAGCACCCAGCTCTGTATCAGCCGCGGCGCGGGCAGTCTGTACTGCGAATGTCGGGCGTTACACACAACTTAGCGAATTATTATATAGGATAGGTTAAAATTGTAGTATGGTTGAACCTGTAATATATTTAAAGGGGATCTAACACTTCCTAATAATATCCCTTTACCTTAACTCTTAGAGTGCCAGCAGGGTCCGCAAAGCATTGCTTTGTATACTTCTCTGACACTCAAGGGGTTAATAAGGACAGAACATCTAATGTGAATTTTTCTCTTTCTCCATGTTTGAAGACATAACATCTTCAGTCGATCCTGGATGTCATGTTAACCCCTTAAAGACTGACTGCGCATCCGGCAGTTAAGGACCACAGAGCTGTTTTTTTTTTTTTTCTAAATGGATTCAGGGATCCCCGAGCGGCGTTTAGCCCCACAGGGAACCATGTATTCCATCATGGGAACTTAACACAAGTTTACCCATGGCAGTCTTGGTACATCATTGGTTCGCAAGGGGTTAATAAAGTCTGATGTGACAGTTGTTAGCAGGTCCACAGGCCCTTAAACTCTTCTCACTGCACATTAATCGTAACCTCTCCGGTACTTAAATGGTTGAGTACGTTCATAAAAGCTTTGTGCTTCAGTTTGAAAAAACTGTCACAATTATCATGTCCGCCTCCAAATTATCTCATGATCAACGGCACAAGGGCAAAATTCATAGGTCCATTAGGCTTTTCTGGTCTAGTAAGGTTAATGAGGTTATTCTCCTTTAACTGAATTGTATATTATTAATCCTTTGAGGTACCCCTCTGGCACTCAAGGGATTAATGTAAATTATATTTTTAGATCTGAAATCAATCACTTTTATTTGGTGCTTTAACTACTTTGAGTCTGGAAAGGTCTCCGGTGCATTGCAAAGCCATGTGTCAGAGACATCTCCGACCTCTAAAGATCACTAATACTTTGAGCACTTTTTAACACTTTGAGTGCCAGAAGGGAATGAAATGGATTGTGAAGCTAATATTCCCAGTTTATATATTTCCACCCCCTCCTAAGCCATTTCAGTGATTATCTTAAAGGGATAGTAATACTATATAATAATTCGCTAAGTTGTGTGTAACGCCGGACATGCGCAGTAGACACTGCTGCGCGTGACTGTCCCGCGACCGGCTGCCAGAGGCACTGTGGCCCGTGTAACGGGCTGTTCAACTAGTACTTAATAATTACTAATCCCTATATTAATGTCCTATTAAAAAGAAATGTATTGCCCCCAGTGTCGTCTCTCCTAAAGTTGCCCTCCCCCTTCCCCGTAGTCAGCGTTCTAGCTGACTGCTGGGAAGCCTGTCGTACGACCATCAGACGGCTCTGCAGCACAGCCAAGATCGCGTTAATAAAAAAGAAATCTTTCACTAAAACGGTCTTCTACGTGTGACTGCAAACCAATCACATGTAGAAGACCGTTTCAGTGAAAGATTTTTTTTTATTATCGCAATCTTGGCTCTGCTGCAGAGCCGCCTGATGATCGTAAGACTGAATTTCCCTTCAGTCAGCTACAACGCTGACTTCGGGAAAGTGGGAGGGAGGGGGGAACTTTATGAGCGATTATCTCTCAAACCATAAAGGTCTGAGAGATGACACTGGGGGCAATACATTTCTTTTTAATAGGACTTTAATATAGGGGTTAGTAATTATTAAGTATTACTATCCCTTTAAGGAGAGTTGTTCCTGGAAATGTTAGAATTGTGAGCGGTGCCTTGGGGCCAAGTAAATCTGATAGACAGCACTATCCAGGCTTACACTTGCTGACATATCAAGTAAATCAGATGAGGCAGATGTGACTTTAATATCAAGTTGAAAGAGATGAAGTGAATTTGCTGGTCTCCTAGCCATGTAAAAGCATTGCAGAGATTAAACCTTTCAATGGAATTTTGCCCTGGGTCTAAACTGAACTGTATTCTTCTTCACAAAATAACCATGAAAGGTACATTTCTGTAGGTCACAAGTATCCTCCAAACATGGATTGTAGTACAAATATCCATAGCTCTTATATTACCTGTACAAACAGGGTGATAATGCAGAACCTTATGTAAAAAGGGATAGTAATGTTTCACAAAAACAGCAGTTCCAATTAATCTTCATAGTATTTGGACCATGGAGAGTGTTATTTCAATACTGTCAGAGTTGTATTTCAAGAGTAATTGAATGGTAAAGTTTCCCCCTCCCGTCCCTTTTCCCTAGTGTAAGACACCTCCCCTCAGATGTGGAATTTGGTCTTAAGACCAGACAGATCACAGCAAGGGACAATCTTCTTACTGTGATCATAAGGAAACCCTGCCCCCTTGACAGGTTTTCAGGTTTTTCCTTATGGTCACTGAAGATTGTCCCTCTCTGTGATCCATCCAGACAGTCCTGCTGCTCTGAGGTGAGCAGTTTTACATCAGTAAAAGGGGCAGGAGGGGGATACTTTATCATTCAATTACTCTTGTACTACAGCTCTGACAGTATTGTAATAATAATCTCCATGGCCCAAATACTATGAAGATTAAATGGAGCTGCTTTTATTGTTAAACATTACTATCCCTTTAACCCTTCAAAGCAATGCATTGCACACCCCTCTACCACTTAAAGGGTTAAAAAAAACTTTGGGGGGCTTTATTCCTGAGTACAACAAGGGAACTCCCACTGCTGGGAGATTTGTATTTCAAAAGGTATTATACCTCCAACTTATTGTATTTTCTTTTTTATATTAAGCTGCAGTTATCGCTTGTGTTCTCCAGATGGTGTTGTTCCTATCACATGCTATGGAGAGCTGTAGTCTATGACTCAAGTTGTCCCAAAGAATGCATTATGAATAAACTATTTTGCCTTATTGAGATAAGTTGGTGCAGCATGTAATAATCTGAGTTCTAATGAGTTTTGAATAAATCATCTGCCGGCAATGGGAGTGCCCTTGTTTTACTGTGCAGGAAAATCCCTAATTAAAATGGTTTACTGCTCTTTTAAAACTGCTCTTTTAAAACGAAAAATATGTCTACAATATTAGTTAGACTTAATTAACTTAAAATAATGCATATACATTCCGTTAAGATTTGTTTTGTTCAGCATGTTTTCAGAGTTTTCTTTTTTTGATTGGAAAGCGAGCTAGTGGGTGCGCCCATTTCATTTTATAGAATACATCAGTGATGCAGTGGGAGGAGTCCTCAAACAGTGATGTTATCTCAACTGACCAATGAAAAACAGATAGGACCATACATTCAAAATTGAAAAGCGGAGCAAGAATAAAAATTCCCCAACATTTTATTTAAATGGGGATTTTTAACAGCTTGAATGTTAGAGAGATCTCCAACACATTGCAAAGCAATACGTTAGAGACATGTCTAATATCCAAGTATTTTAAAGACCCATCTGAATCTATGGAATTATAGATTTGTTATGTATAATGGTTTGCAGATATGCATGACTTTTTTATATTTTTACTAGTGTAAAAGCCTGTGTACACAGGCCAAGGTCTGGGTTGATGTTAACACTTTGAGTGCCAGAGGGTTACGCAACGCATTGCTTTGCAGTGCGTTTGCGTACCCCTCTTGCACTCAAAGGGTTAAGAGGCCGGTCCTGCTCTGCGTCCTGCCACAGACGCAGTCATGCACTGTAGAGACTGCCTGAAAGCACAGAATGCTCCCAGCACAGAACTCCCAACATTCCGTGCTCCCAGCACAGAACTCCCAGCATTCCATGCGTTTGGGCAGTCTCTACTGTGCATGACTGCTTCTGACAAACATCCTAGCGAATTATTATATAGGATGCACTTTGGGTTGCATACACAAGGAAAAGAAGACCAATTCTGGAGCAAACTGACTTCATCTTTGGATGAACACACTGAAAAGACCTGTATTGTGTGAGCATTTAAAGGGATAGTAACACTTAAGGAGGAACTACCACCCTGTATAACGTGCCCCTCCCCAATAATTAGGCATACAGTGATTAGATGTTTAATAGTGCTATTATCTGACACAATTACCAGGTTCTGAAGTAATCCTTCTACTGTGACCGGCGGCCAGGCTTAGAGACATATGCGAGCCTGCGCTGTCCGACCTGGTCTCCTCTAGGAGGCATTACATGGTGAGTTAAGGTACCGGAAGGGATTAACGGCGCCGGTACACAGATGGCTCTAAAGCAAGAAGCCTGCCCGTCAGTCTCAAAAAAGAAGGATTACTTCAGAACATAGTACTCGTGTCGGATAATAGCACTATTATACAGCTAATCGCCATATGCCTAATTATTGGGGGCACTTTATATAGGGTGGTAGTTCCGCTTAAAAATTAAAAAAAATATATATTGTATGGTTTATAGCCTGTGTAAAACAAGGGTACTTGCACTGCTGAAAGGTGTTTTATTCAAAAGTTATTACAGCTCAAACTTGATTTTTTTTTTTCAGGTTCAGTATCACAGTGGCCTGGAATTATACAATGGCGCTTTTGCTACACCAATCTTATGGACAGCTCTGGTCAGCTGACCATAACTCTCCATAGAATGGTGTAGCAACAGCACCACTGTACAATTTCAGGCAAATGTGATATTGCACCTAAAAAAAAAAAAATCAAGTTTGAGCTACAATAACCTTTTAATAAAACACCACTCAGCGGTGGGAGTTTCCTTGTTTTACTTAGGGATATAAACTGTAATATATATATATATATATATATATATATATATATATATATATTTACATTTTAGGTATTACTATTCCTTTCAAACACCCATTTATTACATTTTAGGTATTACTATTCCTTTCAAACACCCATTTAAATCAGTGGGAATTTGTGGAATATATATATACAGTATTTCTTCACTATGAAACAGTTGGTTTGCTGCAATTTTTGTAGTGCATACAGCATGCAACAAATTTGAGCTCAATGCATTGCACACCGTCTTGTTGTTAAAGGGTTAAATCACTAACCATAATTTAGTATTAATGTATTTTTTGCTTTATAATGCCTTCAGTGCTCTATAGGAAATAGATCGAGTACTCACTGGTAATCAATGGTTAAAAGCATTTTTTTAGGGCCGGTGGAAAATAAAATCCTATTTTTTAATGTTGCCATGACTACAGTGGGCCAGGGTTTGCGGGGGCTGCCGCAGACCTCATTTTATCTCAGCTGCTCTCCTGACCTGCGATAAACACTTCTAAAATGTGTTCCTTTCTAGAAAATTGGGTTTGTAACACAGAGAGGAGACAGATACCGCTTTGGCTTTAACCCTTTGCGTGCCAGTGGATACCCCTCTTGCATTCAAAGGGTTAAACGAGCGAAAGAAAAGCGTCTTGGCAGACAGCTCTGGACTTCCGTTCCGCAGATCCGTAGCCTGTTCGTATCAGTATGAATCACCACATCCTCTCTCATTGTACAGCGGCTCAGAGAGGATTCTGGGACCATCCAAACCAGACAGAGATAAAATGAGCAGATGTCTAGTGACCTCAGATTCTTCACTGGACTTTTTTTTTCTAAGGGCTGTATGTTCAAAGAAAAGTGGCAAAATTTTGAACCTACTGTTCTGTAGGGGGAACTATACATTTTCACATTTTCAAAATTCTCAGTGTGAATTATGGAAATATTGATTTGGCTCTGAGTTGCAGTTGGTTTATCAACTGTTTTCTTTCTGAATATAAACTTTTTTTTATAAAAAAAAATAAATACTTTGTGTATTTTCCTGTGGAGTAAAACAAGGGTACTGCTACTGCTGAGACGTGGTTATTTCCAAAATGACTACAGTTTAAACGCTTGTTGTTTTTTTTTTTCCTGAACAATGCCCTCTAGCGGTTATATTTTGAGTTAGTTATTATGTTGCATTCTATGGGAGAGGTGAGT
Organism: Rhinophrynus dorsalis; assembly: GCA_037306005.1. Classification (NCBI taxonomy): domain Eukaryota; kingdom Metazoa; phylum Chordata; class Amphibia; order Anura; family Rhinophrynidae; genus Rhinophrynus; species Rhinophrynus dorsalis. Next base: position 492,697,916 of record CM074722.1, on the reverse strand, counting down.
CACTGACAACCAGTTCACCATAGATTGTGACAGTAACTGCTGAGTCACTTCCTGTCAGTTTGATCTTGCAGGAAGTAAGCTCCCTGGACCTCTGCTTTGAGAGTAAAACAGTTTGGAACGGTTATAACTTTTGTATAAAACAACTTCCAGCAGTGGAGTGCCCTTGTTTTACACAGGTAAAAGCCCTATAACATAAATGTTTTCATAAAAAATATTTTCTGTTCCTTTAAGTCTATTGCAAACGGTTATCCTGTTTCATTCCTGCTTGTTTCTCTTCTTCAAACTGTGTGTCTGGATTAAAACAAGTGTCTTTGATATTTACAGCATTTCCCAATCTCTGCTGACAAGGTAGACTCAATGAAGTGTAATAAATATGACTCATTAACAGTAATTGTATATTACAAGCCAAAGTTCAAGCATGAATATGAGCCATTCTAAGGCTCAGTTTTTTATTATTTAAAAAAAAATGTTTTTTTTTTAAGTCTTTTACCAGGAACAAAACATTTAGATTACTCTTGTTATCAGGTATGTCCTGTAGAGCATTACACATTCATACCTCCCAAGTGTCCCTCTTTAGGAGGGACAGACCCTCTTTTAGACCCAAATCCCTCTGTCCCTGTTTCCCACCCTGATGTCCCTCTTTTTAGATGATCAGATTGTGTGGTGTGTAGATAAGTGTATCATATTGCTCTACAGCAATAAAACTCACATTATTGGTTGTTTAAATGTCAGTCTATGTGTTTATAAATTAGTCTGTGTAAATAAAATACTTTGGTCTTGTTATAAGTCATTTATTAGGTCACACAAAGAGGTGTCAATAGGTCATGAAATAGCCTGAAAATTATCGGTAATGCCCCACCCACCAGCCACGCCCCCAACAACATCCCCTAAAACACAAGTGTCCATCTTTGGCAATTTGAAATGTTGGGAGGTATGCACATTTATACATTAAAATATATTTCCATTTATAGGTAGATTAGTTGAAAAGCTCGTTTACACGGGCCACAGTGCCACCCAGCAACCGGCCGGATCCTACCTTGTCAGTGGCCACGCTGCAGTCATGCGAAGTACTGACTGGCCGAATGTGCAGCAGCTGATACGGAGCGGGGCGATCCAAATTCAGACCGTAGTCCTCTCTGTGCACCTTCCTGAGACCAAGAGGACTCCGGTCGGAATTCGGAGCTCCCCGCTCCATATAAAATGCGGCGCGGGCAGTCTCTACTGTGCATGACTGCAGCACGCGCAGCCTTCTCTACTGCACATGATGGCTTATGACAAAGCATCCTTAGCGAATTATTATATAGGATATAGAGGCTTTTGCCCCAATATCAATTAATCTGTGGGTTATTAGTGTAGGGATGTCTAATTGTGCCTGATGAGTGTGTTTTTACTGCCATTCTATTGTTCGGAAGTGGTTTATAACACTATAAGGGACTCAACACCTATGTTTGTTAGAATTGAAATCCCTGAATGCGTATTAACAGCCACCACACACAATAGAATCGCAAATGTATGTGCTGTTCCATTGATTTGTATCGGTGTTAATCTAGCAACCTTCATGCATTTTTAAACTGCAGGTAGTTTGCATACCTTCCAAGTGTCCCTCTTTGAGACCCAAATCCCTCTGTCCCTCTTTTCTACCCTTTTGTCCCCCTTTTTAGGAAAACAGAATGTGTAGTTTGTATTACATTGCTACACAGCAATAAAACTCACACAATTGTTGTTAATCTTCAGTATATGTGTTTATAAATTAGTCTTTGTAAATAAAATACTGTGGTTTTGCTCTAAATCATTTACCAGTTACACAAAGAGGTGCGATTAGGTCAAGAAATAACCTAAAAATTCATGGTAATTCCCAGCCCACCAGCCACACCCCCAGAAACACCACTTAAAGGGATAGTAATGTTTCAAAATAAAAGCAGCTCCAATTAATCTTCATAGTATTTGGGCCGTGGAGAGTGTTATTTCATTACTGTCAGAGTTGTAGTACAAGAGTAATTGAATGATAAAGTTTCCCCCTCCCGCCCCTTTTACTGATGTAACACTGCTCACCTCATAGCAGTAAGACTATCCAGATGGATTGCAGAGAAGGACAATCTTCAATTAGCATAAGGGAAAACCTAAAAAAACTTGTCAAGGGGTGCAGGGTTTTCCTTGTGATCACAGTAAGAAGATTGTCCCTTGTAACCTGTCCGGTCAAGAGGTAAAAGGGGCGGGAGGGGGATACTTTATCATTCAATTACTTTGACAGTACTGAAATAACGCTCTCCATGGCCCAAATGCTATGATGATTAATTGGAGCTGCTTTTTTCTGAAACATTACTATCCCTTTAAGGCAGTAGTGTCCCTCTCTGACCATTTGAAATGTTAGGAGGTGTGAGTTTGTCACAGCACTGGTAGCAGAATACCAAACTGTGACCTGATACTGCCGCCACCCCGATCATTTCCTAATGGAATCGAGTCCCTGGTCCCGTGGAAGCCCTTGAGCACTGAATTTAGATACTCCTGGTCAGCATGTCAGCCACAGGGAGAAATTCTGGTGCAACCAACTGTACTATAGGGGACAGATAAGCAATGCAATACGTTGTAGACCTTTCTAGCATTCAGTGGGTTAAATCTTCATTTAAATTAATAGGAATTTTGAGATTTTTTTAATTTCTTCAGTATGGTGCAGTTAGATTGTCCCATTTTCTGTGTGTTTATGTCCCTTATTTACCAGTACTCTAATTCCATAACAATACTTAGATGGTATTTATCTTTCTGAGCCGATCACTGTCACCTGACCTTTCACGTGTTACACGCAGAATCATTTTTTAAAGCAGAACCGTCACTTTGTAACACGTGATTTTGGAAGAGTTTTCAAAATCACCTGTATTTCTGCTAGATATCTTATTATTTCAAACATTAGTTTATGAAGTACTGTATTCAGCTTTATGTATTTGGCAGTTTATGCTAGTACTGGCTGGCAGGAAGTGACAGTTGGCATATAGAACAGTGTGAAATGTCAGTTTCTGGCTGGCATGCCTGCCAGAGTTCCATAAAATGACAAATAATTAAATCTAGATAAATATATAATAAACTGTTGTTTTAAATTAAAAAAATGGCTGATACAATTATAGGTGCTTTGGAAAGCTCAGCGTTAAGATAATGAGGATTTCTAAAACAAGAAGACATGTTCTAAAGCTAGAGAGGGGAAGACTTAGATGTAGTGAGCATGGAAAGGGTATCAGATACATGGAACAGTCTCGCAGTGGTAGCAACTAATACAGTAAATAAATTAAAAAATACCAGGATGAACATGTCTGTTCTGAGATGTGTGTAATACTGTATATTGTATCTAGACAGAAACACAGGCAGACTGGATGAGCCGATGGGTTTTAGCAATGCAATTGCAGACCCCTCTGGTCCATATTGGGTTAACTATCATTTTATTATAGTCACTGCATTGGATTTCATTTGTAAGTACAGAGAGATGTCTGTATTTCTGCATCTGTCTGTACATATACATTGCCATGATGTGCTTCTTGGTTCTTCGGTGGCCATTTTCTTGTAGTCCAGCACAGACATCACAGTGGTTCATGAATTTCAATAGAGCTGTGTGCTTAATTAGGGATATCCTGAAACTGTGGTCAGTTGGTGTGTCCGAAGGACTGAGAATCACTATTCTAGTTGTTTAAACTCCTGGGGGTACAGGGACTTTGGCATTGTGTTGGTCGTTCCCACAACTCAGAGAAGTGGGTCTGTCCAGCGAGACTGAGGTTCCCCTAACAGGTAGGCACCTGTAGATAGTTGCCTACTCTGCCTATAGGGAACTATAGCCCTGCCTGCACCCCCTTTCCCAAAACTTGGGGGGACCTATAACACCTTTTGGGAAATATTTAAAAATGGCTTTTATAAGCTGACTTGAATCTGGAAACACAAGTTACAACGTGCCCATCTAGGCCTCATATTAAAAATCTGTGCAGTAATCTGTCTCCACTAAAGGTGCCAAGCTCATTTGGAAAGGATGCAGTGACGGATGGCATCTCCTTCGAGAACTCTTACTCCCTCATATTTCCAAATTCTCATAATTAAAAAGTGCCCTTGGCTTGGCTGTAAAGGGACGATTGTTACTACAGAAACATTTGGGTTCTTTCCATAACAGGGAATTTTAGAACATTTCAATGAAAAGTAATGGCAATCAGGGCACCGAGAGCTGACACATATGTGTGTGTATGTGTGTAGGTTTGTGTGCTTGTATGTATTATGTATGTGTGTGTATATTTGGATGTGTGTGTGTGTGTACGTATATCTGCATGTATGTATGTTTGTGTATGAGTGTGTGGATACATGTACATGGATATGTGAGTGTATGTGTGCTTATGTATATATATATATTTGTGTGTGTATGTGTGGGTTTGTGCATGTGTATGTATGTGTCTGTGTTTGTATACAGTTATATGTATGTGTGTGTGTGCGTGTGTACGTATGTATACATGTGTGTGTTGTAAGTTTGTGTATGAGTGTGTATATATATATATATATATATGAGAGTGTGTTTGTGAAGCACTGTGAATCACTTTGTAGGAGACATGAAGAAATCAATCCCTTGGATGCTAGAGACATCTTTAGGAGATATTAGGGGTCCATACCTCCCAAGTGTCCCTCTTTAGGAGATATTAGGGGTCCATACCTCCCAAGTGTCCCTCTTTAGGAGATATTAGGGGTTCATACCTCCCAAGTGTCCCTCTTTAGGAGATATTAGGGGTCCATACCTCCCAAGTGTCCCTCTTTAGGAGATATTAGGGGTCCGTACATCCCCAGTGTCCCTGTTTAGGAGATATTAGGAGTCCGTACATCCCCAGTGTCCCTCTTTAGCAGATATTAGGGATCCGTACTTCCCAACTGTCCCTCTTTAGGAGGCACAATACCTCATTGAGACCCAAATCCATCTGTCCCACCCTGGTGTCCCTATGTTTAGGAGATTAGACTGTGTGATGTGTATACAAATGTATCACGTTGCTCCACAAAAATAAAACACATTAATGTTTGTATATCTATATATATAAAAGAAGACTTTGTGCCTGGCAAAACACACCCAGGGGCGGCAGTAAAAAGGATTACTGCTGCCATTGGGTGATTCTGTGGGAGTGTGATTTTTGGCCTGCCCCCACTATCCAGCCCGCCCACCACTATCTAAGGCTGAAAAAAAAAATGGCTGCCACACACTCCTACACCACAGACACATGCACATGCCCTCCCACACACACACACACTAGCAGACACATACACACATATACACACACGCATTCTGAGGATGATGGGAACAATGTTCAAGCTACAGCTGGAAGGCCATGGTCCAATCTGTATTATGCAGCTTCTTCATTCCCTGTCTTTGAGCCTACACAGCTCTGCTAATTACTACAAGTGAGCTGATTTCTAAACAATCAGCAGGAGGATACTGGCTTGCTGAGAAAGTGGAAACAACGGCAGAGAGGTGATCAGGCAGTGCAGAGCAAGGCTTCAGCTGAGCTGGTAAATGGCAGAGACATGGATGTGACTGTATTTATATATTGCACAAAGAGAGAGAAAGAGAGCAGGTTGTTTGTCAGTCTGTCTGTAAGTAGAGGTGCCAGTTCCTGCAATCATCTCCATGCTGTACATAGCTCACTGTATAGTATGTATGACAAACTATTTATATATGGTCTGGCATTGTATAGTATACAGTCTGTGTATAAGGACTGGCACTATACAGTATAGGAGGGACAGTCCCTGTTTGACACCCAAATCCCTCTGCTCCTCTATTTAGGAGATCACATGGTGTGGTGTATATACAGTAGGCTGACCAGACCTCACCTTTAACCGGGGACACATAGGAAATAAGCATATTTCAGGAGTGCACCAAAATCAAAGCAGCCCTGCAGTATGCATTTTTCATATGTGTCACTGGTTAAAGGTGAGGTCTGGTCAGCCTAATGTACAAGTGTATCAGATTGCTCCACATCAGTAAAACCCACGGTAATGTGGGTATAAACTTCTGTATATATCTGTTAAATTAGTCTGTGTAAAAAATACTTTCATCTTCTTCTAAATCATTCACTTACAGAAAGAGTAACTTAACCATTTCAGTGCCAGAGGAGATGCAATGCATTGCTTACCCCCTGGCACTCAAAGGGTTAAAAATTCTCTACAATGGTCTGGCACTGTATAGCAGTGGTTCTCAATCTGTGCCCTCAGTGGCTATTAACAGGCCAGGATTTTAGAATTTCCTTTTAAGAGCACAGGTGAGTTAATCAATATGACTGAGCCTCTGATCAACACACTTGTGTTCTAGCAGGGAAATTCCTAAGTCCTGGCCTGTTAGTGGCCACTGAGGGCATGGGCTGAGAACCTCTGCTGTATAGTATACAGTCTGCATGTGTCTGTGTATAAGGACTGGCACTATACAGTATAGGAGGGACAGTCCCTGTTTGACACCCAAATCCCTCTGCTCCTCTATTTAGGAGATCACATTGTGTGGTGTATATACCAGTGTATCAGACTGCTCCACATCAATAAAACCCACAGTAATGTGGGAATAAACTTCTGTATATATCTGTTAAATTAGTCTGTGTAAAAAAAATACTTTCATCTTCTTCTAAATCATTCACTTACAGAAAGAGTAACTTAACCATTTCAATGCCAGAGGGGATGCAATGCATTGCTTACCCCCTGGCACTCAAAGGGTTAAAAATTCTCTAAAATACACCACCAGCTACGCCCCCAGTAACACCACCGAAAACACAAGTGTCCCTCTTTGGCCATATGAAATGTTGGGAGGTATGTTACTTACACTGCTCACACTGTATGTATTTATGTTCTGATTTGCAGCTGTGTGTCACTGTTCGTGTTGTCAGTGCATGTGTGTGTATATGTGTGTGTTGCATGTGTCTCTGTCTATCACTGTGTGTACCTTTCTGACACGTACACCCTACGCTATAATTCACTATCATAACATTTATTTAAAAAAAAAGAAACATTTCCTGCATAACATGACGGGCAACGCCGTCCCAAACTGCTAGTGTGTTTATAAATGAACCTGTGTAAATAAAATACTTTTGTTTTGCTTTCATTTACTTCCCTCCCCATTTGTTCCCCGTTACCTTGTCCTCCTCTGACGGAGGTATCCAGCCTGTGAGCTCACTGATAACAGAGTGCGCCAGCTCACAAACTGGATTCCTCTGTCAGATGAGGAAGAGGTAACGGGGAACAACCGGGGAGGGGAAGGGGCTGAGATTGACAGATGGTGGTACAGAGCTGTACCACAGCCTATCCTGAAGTGACGTCACATTAAAAAGCCGATATCTCTGTTAATACTGCATTAAAAAAATAAATATATATGGATTGAAAATGTATTGCCATCGAAGATTTATATCAGAAGCAGTTTACTAGAGGTGATAGTTCCCCTTTAAAACCCTTTGAGAGCCAGAGGGGTACGCAACACTTTGCTCTGGCACTCAAAGGGTTAAACTAAGTGCAGGTCTTAGTATCCCTTTAAAGGGTTAGTAATGTATTTTTATAAAAAAATAAACAAAATTATTCCGGTCCCATCTCTCAAACCTTTATGGTTTCAGAGATAGAATGTTTTAAAGTCCCCCCCCCTCACTCCCCTTTCCTTGACATCAGCTGTAAGCTGACAGCAGGAGATCCTGGTCCTGGGACCGGCAGACGGCTCTTCACAGAGCTGAAATACCAAAATCTGAAAATAAATACTTAAAGGGATAGTATTGCTTTAAAATAATGATATTTTATATTGTAACCCTTAAAAAAAACATTAAAAATGATATAAGTCTTATCTCCCAAACCTTTATGGTTTGGGAGATATTAGCAAGTAAAGTAAGTAAAGTTCCTTTTTCCTGGCTGTTTTAGCCAAGTCTGCCATCTAGTGGACAGATTTGGAATCCGGTCCACAGATCAGCGGGCAGCTCTTTAGCAGTGCCGAGATCATGATCTTTAAAAAGAACTACTTAATTGGAACTGTCTACACAGTGTGCCTGGCTTGCAAGCACACTTTGTAGACCATTCCAGTGAAGAAATTCTTTTTAAAGATCGTGATCTCGGCACTGCTAAAGAGCTGCCCGCTGATCTGGATTCCAAATCTGAAAGCTTGTGCAGTGACGTCACTCCAGGGGAAACTTTACTTGCTAATATCTCCCAAACCATAAAGGTTTGGGAGATAAGACTTATATCATTTTTATTGTTTTTTTTAAGGGCTACAGTATAAAATAAAATTATTTTCAAGCAATACTTTCCCTTTAATTGGAACAGTCTGCAAAGTGTGCTTGCAAACCAGGCCCACTTTGTAGACCTTTCCAATGAAGTATTTCTTTTTAGATTTCGGTATCTCGGCTCTGCTGAAGAGCTGCCTCGAGTTGGCCGACTGGAATCTCCTGCTGTCAGCTTACAGCTGATGTCAGGGAAAGGGGAGAGAGGGGGGAACTTTAAAACATTCTATCTCTGAAACCATAAAGGTTTGAGAGATGGGACTGGGATCATTTTGTTTACTTGTTTTAATAGCTACAATATTTCCTTTCTTTTTACAAAGACATCGCTGTCCCTTTAAATAGATTAATGGCCTAGGGTGGATTCAGATGTGGGAATAGGAAATATACTGAATGGGTCAACCTGTATTTTAGATGTAACCTGGTGAGATGTGGAAATACAGAGAACGATAATGACAAGATCATGTGAATCTTTATAGATGGTGTTTAGTTTGGTCCAGATCCGCTCAGATCCTCTAATCTAGTAGTTCTCAACTCCTGTCCTCAGGACCCACTAACAGGCCAGGATTTGATGATTTCCTTGTTAGAGCACAGGTGAGTTAATCAATGTGAATGAGCCTCTGATCACATTATTTCCTTGTTAGTGCACAGGTGAGTTAATCAATGTGAATGAGCCTCTGATCACATGATTTCCTTGTTAGAACACAGGTGAGTTAATCAATGTGAATGAGCCTCTGATCACATGATTTCCTTGTTAGTGCACAGGTGAGTTAATCAATGTGAATGAGCCTCTGATCACATGATTTCCTTGTTAGAGCACAGGTGAGTTAATCAATGTGAATGAGCCTCTGATCACATGATTTCCTTGTTAGTGCACAGGTGAGTTAATCAATGTGAATGAGCCTCTGATCACATGATTTCCTTGTTAGAACACAGGTGAGTTAATCAATGTGAATGAGCCTCTGATCACATGATTTCCTTGTTAGAGCACAGGTGAGTTAATCAATGTGAATGAGCCTCTGATCACATGATTTCCTTGTTAGAGCACAGGGGAGTTAATCAATGTGAATGAGCCTCTGATCACATGATTTCCGTGTTAGAGCACAGGTGAGTTAATCAATGTGAATGAGCCTCTGATCACATGATGTCCTTGTTAGAGCACAGGTGAGTTAGTCAATGTGAATGAGCTTCTGATCACATGATTTCCTTGTTAGAGCACATGTGAGTTAATCAATGTGAATGAGCCTCTGATCACATGATTTCCTTGTTAGAACACAGGTGAGTTCATCAATGTGAATGAACCTCTGATCACCACACCTGTGCTCTAGCAGAGAAATCCCAAAGTCCTGGCCTGTTAGTGGGTCCTGAGGACAGGAGCTGAGAAACACTGATCTAATCAAATACATGTTCACTAGGGTGACCAGACCTCACCGTTAACCGGGGACACATATAAAAAATGCATACTGCAGGGCTGCTTTGATTTCAGTGCAGTCCTGAAATATGTCTTTTTCCTATGTGTCCCCGGTTAAGGTGAGGTCTGGTCAGCCTAATGTTCACGCACTTGTAAGATGAAGTATTGGGTGAGGATTGCGTTATATAAATCCCTTCGGCACTGAAGAATTTAACCACATCTCGTTAAACCGATGTGTAATACAATATGTTTCTATGTACGGATTGCTTTGTTGAATTAAAGGAACAGTCATGTTTTAATGAAAATGTATACATATTTTTGAGCTTTTTTAACCCCATTGTGACAATTGACTTACCAGGTACGTCCCGCAAAAACTGTCACTTAGTGACAGAGGACGTACCTGGTAAGTCCCGGAAGTCTGGGTCTCCATGCTGGTGCACGCCTTTCGGAGACTCCGGAATCTTTTAGGACGTTAAGGTGACAGCCGCGTACACACGCAGCTGTCACTAAGGGGTTAATAAAAAAAAATTGTTGTTATGGTAACAAAAGTCCTGTTGCTTTAAATGGGGCTTTTAGCCCTTTGAATGCTAGAGAGATTTCCAACTTTGTAGTATTCAAGGGGTTAAAATATTCATTATGAATCGGCATGAATGTGGTGAATTAGTTGGGCACTTGGTTTGCTCCAGAATTCCCACACTTTTGTATATAAGACCTCATGGCACTGTCACTCCTCAAAAGTTATTACAGCTCAAGATAATGACAGTCTCTATTCTTTTAACCCTCTGAGTGCCAGAGAGGGATCCAGTGCATTGCAGCTCCTTTCTGGCACTCAAAGGTTTAATTGCATTATTCAGTGAGTTTTACAACGCATTGACAGAATTTCTCCATAAGCAGTAATGAAACAGCACCATCTAGTGGTCACATTTCTAAAATTTGAGGGGGAAAAAAAAAGACACATTAGAGCTGTTTAAGTGTTATAGGACAGGTCATTGTGCTGTTGATCATTCCCAGAAGCCTCTCACATTTTGTATGATTCTTTTGAATACTCTTAGGGGGTCTCCATAAGAGTGAAGGGTAATCCAGACGTGGACCCTTTGCTCTCAGTGCCTAGGGAATCCAGCTGCACCCTCCTGACGAGGCCCAACAAGGCTGAAACGTACATCGGGGTTTAGCTGGTGTTCCCGTGCAGAGGGGACTTGCCCGTCATTTTGGAATTGGACCACGGGATTAGTCTAATATGTACTTGGAAATTTCTCCTCTGTAATGGCACTAGAGAGCTAAAACATGATGCCTCTGAGCGGTGACTAGCCGTAGGACAGGACATTCAGGGCCGGCGCCACCTATAGGCGAAGTAGGCGCCGGCCTAGGGCGCACATGTACTGGGGGCGCAGGCATGCAGCAGAGAAGAGCTGCGCCCAGGGCCGGTGTCGTATCCCGTCGGCTTTGGTATCCAATTGAAGTGTGCCTGCTAGGCGTGTACAGCCGCGTCATGCTCTGCCCTAGCTGCTTCGCTCTCTCGTCGATGTTGGCTCTCTAGTAATGCAGAGCACTCAGGGAGTCAGCATCTCCCAGCGCGCTCTGCATTACTGAAGAGAAGACAGTGCGGGAGCTCCAGCTACAGGTCTGTGATGGGGGGCAAGTTTGGGCTGAAGGGGGGCAAGTTGGAGCTGGTGGGGGCAAGTTGGAGCTGGTGGAGGGCAAAATGGAGCTGGTGGGGGGCAAAGTGGAGCCGTTGGGGGCAAAGTGGATCTGATGGGGGGCAAGTTGGAGCTGATGGGAGGCAAAGTGGAGCTGGTGGTGGCAAGTTGCAGCTGATAGGGGGCAAAGTGGAGCTGTTAGGGGCAAGTTGGAGCTGTTAGGGGCAAAGTGAAGCTGATAGGGGCAAAGTGGAGCTGGTGGGGGCATGTTGGAGGTGGTGGGGGCAAAGTGGAGCTGATAGGGGGAAAAATGGAGCTGGTGGGGGGCAAGTTGGAGCTGGTGGGTGAAGAAAAGAGGTGTGGTATAAGTAGGCGGGGTATAAAGGGGTGGGACACAAGGGGCGGCAAAAATAGGTTTTGCCTAGGGTGGCAAAAATTCTTGCACCAGCCCTGAGGACATTGTGCTGTTGTTCGTCCACAGAAGCCTATCCCATCTTGTATGGTGTTATACTTGTAGAATGAATTATCTCTCAGCAGTAGGAGACTTTTTTACTTATTAGAGTAAGCTCTAGAATGTCAGGAGGCTTAGATCAGAGGCAGACAGCAAATAAGAGCGCCCCTCGCCTTGACCTCTGCAGCGAGACTCATCGCTGAATGGTGTACCCAATTGTACAGGCAACACTGCTCACCATTTGCTAAATATATACATTTTTTAATTATTATTTATTTATATAGAAAGGTCTCACACGTTACTTCCCCCCCCCCCCACACACACACTCTTAACACCAACATATTAAATAGGTAGATTTATCCCATATGTAAAACTAGTTAATGTAAAACTCAGTTATTAATATGAAAATATAATCTAGTTTTTTACATATGTCAACATTGTCCTGTACAGATACCATTAACCCCTTAGTGACTGGCCGCGTGCACTTAACGTCCGCCAAACTTTTTTTTCCATTACTTAAAATGACTTCCAGGACTTACATGTACTTCGTCTGTCCACCTGGGACATCCTCTTAGGACGTACATGTATGTCCTTGGGCGGTAAGGGGTTAATTTAATTGTTTGTTCTGTTTGTATTGAAAGATAAGAGGTAAAGTCCGTTAATTGAATGTGATTAGGTCCAATGCCTGTTGTATTGTTATCTCAGCCCATTCACAAATAATCCTGGACAATTAATGGGAGTTCTGGAAAAAGCAGGAATGTCTGCTCCCTCATAGCATATTTAAAGGGATAGTAATGTCTTTATTAAAGTTTATCTCTGAGTCTTCTCTATTGTAAACATAACACTTTGCGCTATGTTTAATACCTTACTGTTCGATAGTTCAAAAGATGTTCCATGTAAAAGGATCCCCCTCCCGCCCCATTATTATCCCTTTAAAATACATTTTAGGCCTCAGATGCTGCGTAATGAGCAGGGTGTTTAATATATAAAACACCCAAATATTTTTAGGTGTTAGTGTTTCTTTAACCAGCTGTACCCCAATTCTGCAGTACCTAGTTTAGTGCTAATTTGTATCAGAATATTCTGCCCTTTTATCTCTGTGTTCCAGGAACTAATGAATTAAATCGCATGCTCTTGGAGACGTACCAGTGCGCCTGTTTTACTGAGCACACCCAATATGGCTGCTTCATCGCCTCTTTCTGTTGTAAAAAAAAATCTTTAAAGGGATAGTAATACTTAAAATGTAAAAAAAAATATGTTGTAGGGTTTATCCCCCTGAGTAAAACAAGAGTACTCCCACTGCTGAAAGGTGTTTCATTCAAAAGTTATTAATTTTCAAAGTTTAATTTTTTAGGTGCAATATCACAGTGGCCTGAAATTGTGCAGTGGCGCTGTTGCTACACGATCCTATGGACAGCTCTGGTCAGTTGACCATAAATCTCCATAGGATGGTGTAGCAACAGCGCCACTGTACAATTTCAGGCCACTGTGATATTACACCTAAAAAATTCAACTTTGAAAATTAATAACTTTTGAATGAAACACCTTTCAGCAGTGGGAGTGCCCTTGTTTTACTCAGGGGGGTAAACTCTACAACATATTTTATTTTACATTTTAAGTATTACTATCCCTTTAAGTTCCCCTTGAGAATGAAGGCTGGAGAGACCTTCAGATTTAACCTTATAATATACGATCAGCAAGATGCGTTTGGAATACAGTATACGGGTAACTAGTGTGGTAGGATTATAGATTTGTCTGGCTTAGCAGTTCCTAAGTAGGATAACAATGTCGGCATTTCATTTCTACAAAACACAGCTGTTTTTTTTCTCGTGTAAACGTAACAAAATTGAGACATGCTTCTTAAGCCTTGTGCCGCCAGGAGAGGAAGAAAGTAGGCTATTTATGACAGCCAGAAATGCTGTGTTTGTGTCACATTTGTCAGAGCACTTGTACAAATAAAGCAGAAAATAGCACGTTAACTGAGCCATCCCGTGATTCGCTGAACAATGAAGCGCTAAGGACCTGGGAAAAATTCTAGGGACACGCCAAAATCACTGTAGGTTATAGATAAACATTCCCATGATTCCTATTCATTTGGGAGAGGATTTTAACCCCTCGAATGCTAGAAAGGTCTTCAGCTATTTGCTTTGCAATGCACTGGAGACCTTGCTAGCATTCAAGGGATTCAAACCCACTTTTAACCTTTTGAGTGCAAGAGGTGTGTGCAACGCAAGGCTGTGCCAGCATACACACACCTCTGGCACTCAAAGGGTTAAATGAGTAGGCATGTGTATGTGCCCCATAGGGTACCCTTGGATTTAGTGTTACCGTATGTCCACATTTCTGTGGATATGTCAGTTTTTTTGGCGGGACATCAAGGAATATTAACCCTTTGAGTGCCAGAGGGGTATGCATCGCGTTGCTTTGTGATGCGTACTCTACCCCTCTGGCACTCAAAGGGTTAACATCTAAAATGAACTGTGGTTGTATCCACTTAAATACTTCATACACCAGCTGCAAAAATTCTCTTTTCTGAGGCCTAAAAATCTAGTCTTACATATGCTCTGAGGAAGCTGAGATTCCTGGCTTTAACCGTTCAAGTGCCAGAGGGGTGAGCAGGGCATTGATTTTCAATACCTTGAGTGCCCCTGTGGCACTCAAATCGTTAAAAAGGCTCCATGGTTGATTCTCCAGGATTATCTGTGTGTAAAAATGTACTATAGTATCATGGGAAGTGTTGTGCTTAAAGCGGAACTGTCATGCCATTAATATTGAGCCCCAAATTATAAGTACAATAGCGGTATGTATAGACTTTCTCGTAGTTTCAAGAATAATTGTGGCATTAGCGAGAAATAGACCTTTCTAGGCACGCAGGTACTGGCTGGGATCTTGCTGTGGGCGGTCTCTGCACCTGTGTTGTCAGTCCCTTCCGTTGCCTTAAAGTGGAACTATCACCTAAAACCAAAGTTTTACCATGCGTTTTAATGTTTAACCCGACATTAGTGCTGTGTGTGTGTGTGTGTGTTCTTCAAGTCGCCTGGTAGTGGAGATATTTGCCCTGCAAAATCGGGCACTTCCGCATTCTACGGTACCCTGTAACATCTCAGGACTTCCCAGATGCCCCAGGGAGCGGGTTCACACTGCCATTCAAAGCTGGATTTCTGTGATGTGGCGTTACAGCAAACTCCGTTTACAATGCTACTGAGGTTGTATATAGTTGTATTACAGGTTGCAACCTCAGTAGCGTTGTAAAAGGAGTTTGCTGTAACACTACATCACAGAAATCCACCTTCGAAGGGGAGCGTGAACGCGCCCCCTGGGGCAGCTGGTAAGTCCTGAGACGTCATGGAGTCCCGCAGAACGCAGAAGTGCCCGATTTTGCAGGGCAAATATCTCCACTACCAGGAGACTTGAAGAACACACACACAGCACTAATGTCAGGTTAAACATTAAAAAGCATGGTAAAAACTTTGGTTTTAGGTGATAGTTCCTCTTTAATTCACAGTGGCATTCAACTCACCAGTCGTGGAGTTGAAGTAGACAGACATCGCAGACTCAGGGATACCGGCTCTGCAAGATGTCTGCGCTATTCCCCGCTTCTTGTCTGCCTAGAAAGGTCTATTTCTTGCTAATGCCGCAATTATACATGAAACTACAAGTAAGTCTATACATATCGCTACTGTACTTACGTTTTGGGGCTCAATATTAATGGCATGAAAGTTCCGCTTTAAATAAGTGTGATCTTACGACTGCATAAAAGCTATGCAAAACTAACACGATATTTCGGTGATCTCTGACACAATCTCCAACTATTTGAGCTTAGTGTATGTGGTGAATAGTCACATAGGAATAGCCATAGGAATGTGAAAATGCCTCATTAACCCCTTAGCGACTAGCGGTCCTGGGACGTTTCCGTCCCATAAGGACCGCGTTGATGCATGCCGATGCGCCGGTACACGTGACCTGTTGCGTGTATCGGCGCGTCATTATGGGGCCTGATAGAGATCGCTCCGATATTGGAGCGGTCAATTTCAGGCCTTATTTTTACTTACAGCGCTCCCGGTAGAGCACTGTAAGTAAAAAGTACGTGACGTACTATGACCGTCATCGGTCCTTGAGTATTTCAAGGACCGTGACGGTCATAGTACGTCACACGTTGTTAAGGGGTTAAAGGGATAGTAATACTTAAGTATTACTAATCCCTATAGTAAAGTCCTATTAAAAATAAATGTATTGCCCCCCCCCCCAGTGTCATCTCTCAGACCTTTATGGTTTGAGAGATAATCGCTCCTGAAGTTGCCCTCTCCCTCCCCCTTCCCTGAAGTCAGCGTTCTAGCTGACTGAAGCGAAATCGATCAACAGGCGGCTCTGCTTTGTTAATAAAAAGAAAAAAAATCTTTCACTAAAACCGTCTTCTACATGTGCGTGCAAACCAAGCACATGTAGAAGACCATTTCATTGACAGTTTTCTTTTTTGTTAACGTGATCGCGTCTCTGCTGGAGACCCGCTTGAAAGTCGTACGACAGCTTCCCTGCAGTCAGCTAGAACGCTGACTACGGGGAAGGGGGAGGGAGAGGGCAACTTTAGAAGCGATTATCTCTAAAACCATAAACGTCTGAGAGATGACACTGGGGGCAATATGTTTATTTTTAATAGGACTTAAATATAGGGATTAGTAATACTTAAGTATTACTATCCCTTTAAGTGTAATTTCAATGTACATATAAGTTATTGGAGAAGTCGTCACTTAATCTGTTAGGTGACCGGTGACGTGTCCCTGTGTTTAGGACTAGTGATGGTCATTACTTTTTTGATCACAGCACTCCTTAGTGAACGCTGTGATCACTATGGGAGTCTGAAACTGACCAAGACCGGAGCGGTCAGTTCAAACTCTCTTTGAGTGAAACAGGACACGTGATTGCTCAAGAGTGCCGACTCTCCGAATGTTTCCCATGTGGTCCTTAGGGGTGCAAGTACCCTAGGACCACTGGTCATTAAGGGGTTAAACAGCATAAATATGGTAAAGGCGAGTCAAAAGCATGACGATGTCAGCATATTGGGGATTAATCATAGAAATAAGACAGCTTTGTACATACAACATGGACTCGACTCAGATTGTCCACAGTAGTGACAAACAGATGTTATCACCTCTTTATCACACCTTAGTACATCTCCCCTGTAGTCTATAACTAAATCTCTCCCATAGAATAACATAGGAACTGGAGAGTTTATCTCACTGGAGAAGCGATCTCCTCTTTATCACACCTTAGTACATCTCCCCCTGTAGTCTATAACTAAAGCTCTCCCATAGAATAACATAGGAACTGGAGAGTTTATCTCACTGGAGAAGTTATCTCCTCTTTATCACACCTTAGTACATCTCCCCTGTAGTCTATAACTAAAGCTCTCCCATAGAATAACATAGGAACTGGAGAGTTTATCACACTGGAGAAGTTATCTCCTCTTTATCACACCTTAGTACATCTCTCCTGTAGTCTATAACTAAAGCTCTCCCATAGAATAACATAGGAACTGGAGAGTTTATCTCACTGGAGAAGTTATCTCCTCTTTATCACACCTTAGTACATCTCCCCCTGTAGTCTATAACTAAATCTCTTCCATATAATGACATAGGAACTGGAGAGTTTATCTCACTGGAGAAGCTATCTCCTCTTTATCACACCTTAGTACATCTCCCCTGTAGTCTATAACTAAAGCTCTCCCATAGAATAACATAGGAACTGGAGAGTTTATCACACTGGAGAAGTTATCTCCTCTTTATCACACCTTAGTACATTTCCCCCTGTAGTCTATAACTAAATATCTCCCATAGAATAACATAGGAACTGGAGAGTTTATCTCACTGGAGAAGTTATCTCCTCTTTATCACACCTTAGTACATCTCTCCTGTAATCTATAACTAAAGCTCTCCCATAGAATAACATAGGAACTGGAGAGTTTATCACACTGGAGAAGTTATCGCCTCTTTATCACACCTTAGTACATCTCCCCTGTAGTCTATAACTAAATCTCTCCCATAGAATAACATAGGATTTGGAGAGTTTATCTCACTGGAGAAGTTATCTCCTCTTTATCACACCTTAGTACATCTCTCCTGTAGTCTATAACTAAATCTCTCCCATAGAATAACATAGGAACTGGAGAGTTTATCTCACTGGAGAAGTTATCTCCTCTTTATCACACCTTAGTACATCTCCCCTGTAGTCTATAACTAAAGCTCTCCCATAGAATAACATAGGAACTGGAGAGTTTATCACACTGGAGAAGTTATCGCCTCTTTATCACACCTTAGTACATCTCCCCTGTAGTCTATAACTAAATCTCTCCCATAGAATAACATAGGATTTGGAGAGTTTATCTCACTGGAGAAGTTATCTCCTCTTTATCACACCTTAGTACATCTCTCCTGTAGTCTATAACTAAATCTCTCCCATAGAATAACATAGGAACTGGAGAGTTTATCTCACTGGAGAAGTTATCTCCTCTTTATCACACCTTAGTACATCTCCCCTGTAGTCTATAACTAAAGATCTCCCATAGAATAACGTAGGAACTGGAGAGTTTATCTCATAGGGGAAGTTATCTCCTCTTTATCACACCTTAATTGATAACCCCTGTTGCGCCTCAGAGGTTGTGTACCCCTGAGATGAAATGTGTCCTAGCCCTGCTTTATACCCCTCCCTGATTGCCATTGTTATGGGGGCAGTGATCTTTGCATATTCCTCTTGTGTAAGCTCATCATCTCGTGCCAAGTCTGTAATGCAGCCTGTTATCCCAGCAAAGCTGAGTCATATTCTTTCTCATAAACTGGATACGCACTGAGTCACTTTCTGTCTCTTAGACAATATCAGATATCTAGTCATCTCTGTTCTAAACTGATTCTCTTACTCAGACCTAAAGCTGACAGCATCCACTGAATACCTCCCAAGTGCCCTTCTTTATGAGGCACAGTCCCTCTTTGAGACCCAACCTGGTGTCCCTGTGTTTAGGAGATCAGACTGTGCAGTGGGTATATAAGTGTATCACCCTGGTGTCCTTGTGTTTAGGAGATCACACTGTGTGGTGTGTATAGAAGTGTATCACCCTGGTGTCCCTGTGTTTAGGAGATCACACTGTGTGGTGTGTATAGAAGTGTATCATCCTGGTGTCCCTGTGTTTAGGAGATCAGACTGTGTGGT
Organism: Rhinophrynus dorsalis; assembly: GCA_037306005.1. NCBI lineage: Eukaryota > Metazoa > Chordata > Amphibia > Anura > Rhinophrynidae > Rhinophrynus > Rhinophrynus dorsalis. Next base: position 492,678,977 of record CM074722.1, on the reverse strand, counting down.
GTGTATAGAAGCGTATCACCCTGGTGTCCCTGTGTTTAGGAGATCAGCCTGTGTGGTGTGTATATAATTGTATCACTCTGGTGTCCCTGTGTTTAGGAGATCAGACTGTGTGGTGTGTATAGAAGTATATCACCCTGGTGTCCCTGTGTTTAGGAGATCAGACTGTGTGGTGTATAGATAAGTGTATCACCCTAGTGTCCCTGTGTTTAGGAGATCAGACTGTGTGGTGTGTGTATAGAAGTGTATCAGTCTGGTGTCCCTGTATGTAGGAGATCAGCCTGTGTGGTGTGTATATAAGTGTATCACCCTGGTGTCCCTGTGTTTAGGAGATCAGACTGTGTGGTGTGTATATAAGTGTATCACCCTGGTGTCCCTGTGTTTAGGAGATCAGACTGTGTGGTGTGTATAGAAGTGTATCACCCTGGTGTCCTGTGTTTAGGAGATCAGACTGTGTGGTGTGTATATAAGTGTATCACCCTGGTGTCCCTGTGTTTAGGAGATCAGACTGTGTGGTGTGTATATAAGTGTATCACCCTGGTGTCCCTGTGTTTAGGAGATCACACTGTGTGGTGTGTATAGAAGTGTATCACCCTGGTGTCCCTGTGTTTAGGAGATCAGACTGTGTGGTGTGTATAGAAGTGTATCACCCTGGTGTCCTGTGTTTAGGAGATCAGACTGTGTGGTGTGTATATAAGTGTATCACCCTGGTGTCCCTGTGTTTAGGAGATCAGACTGTGTGGTGTGTGTATAGAAGTGTATCACCCTGATATCCCTGTGTTTAGGAGATCAGACTGTGCAGTGGGTATATAAGTGTATCACCCTGGTCTCCTGTGTTTAGGAGATCAGACTGTGTGGTGTGTATAGAAGTGTATCACCCCGGTGTCCCTGTGTTTAGGAGATCAGACTGTGCAGTGGGTATATAAGTGTATCACCCTGGTGTCCCTGTATGTAGGAGATCAGCCTGTGTGGTGTGTATATAAGTGTATCACCCCGGTGTCCCTGTGTTTAGGAGATCAGACTGTGTGGTGTGTATAGAAGTGTATCACCCTGGTGTCCCTGTGTTTAGGAGCTCAGACTGTGTGGTGTGTATATAAGTTTATCACCCTGGTGTCCCTGTGTTTAGGAGATCAGACTGTGTGATGTTTATATAAGTGTATCACCCTGGTGTCCCTGTGTGTAGGAGATCAGACTGTGTGGTGTGTATATAAGTGTATCACCCTGATGTCCCTGTGTTTAGGAGATCAGACTGTGCGGTGTGTATATAAGTGTATCACCCTGGTGTCCCTGTGTTTAGGAGATCAGACTGTGTGGTATGTATAGAAGTGTATCACCCTGGTGTCCCTGTGTTTAGGAGATCAGACTGTGTGGTGTGTATAGAAGTGTATCACCCTGGTGTCCCTGTGTTTAGGAGATCAGACTGTGTGGTGTGTATATAAGTGTATCACCCTGGTGTCCTGTGTTTAGGAGATCAGACTGTGTGGTGTGTATATAAGTGTATCACCCTGGTGTTCCTGTGTTTAGGAGATCAGACTGTGTGGTGTGTATATAAGTGTATCACCCTGGTGTCCCATTGTTTAGGAGATCAGACTGTGTGGTGTGTATATAAGTGTATCACCCTGGTGTCCTGTATTTAGGAGATCAGACTGTGTGGTGTGTATATAAGTGTATCACCCTGGTGTCCTGTGTTTAGGAGATCAGACTGTGTGGTGTGTGTGTATATAAGTGTATCACCCCGGTGTCCCTGTGTTTAGGAGATCAGACTGTGTGATGTGTATAGAAGTGTATCAGTCTGGTGTCCCTGTGTTTAGGAGATCAGACCATGTGGTGTGTTTATAAATGTATCACATCAGAGTGTCCCTGTGTTTAGGAGATCAGACTGTGTGGTGTGTGTATATAAGTGTATCACCCTGGTGTCCCTGTGTTTAGGAGATCAGACTGTGTGGTTTGTATGTAAGTGTATCACCCTGGTGTCCCTGTGTTTAGGAGATCAGACGGTGTGGTGTGTATATAGGTTCCTGCTGAGTAAAACAAGGTCACTCCCACCACTGTCAGTTATCAAAAGTTACATAATTTGAAATGATCAGGAAGTGAATTACTGTGTGATTACTTCCTGATTGTTCTAACTGACAGGAGGTGACTCACCAGTTTCTATCATATTCTATGGAGAACTATTTGTCACTGATTCACCTCTCCCATAGAATGCAACAGAATAATTGGAATGTAATCACTAGAAGGCACTTTTAATGTAAAAAAAACAAAACGAGTTTAACACTGAAACAAGTCTGGAAATATGCATCTCCTAGCACCTGGAGTTCCCTTGTGTTACTTAACATGGAAATTCCTAATATATATACTTATCTATACATATAATTCTGTTTCTGGTTCAATGCCTGACATGCCCCGGGGCAGCAAGGGCTGGTGATCGGAGGCAGGCAGCGGCGGCATTTTTTACACAAGTGTCTAGGTGGGCAAATCCACTCCTGTGAAAATTGCTTCAGTGAGACTCACCTTTGTAGATGTCCAGCGGGTCCCTAAAGGGTTAACCTTGATCGGTGTCAGACGTGATCGGCAATTGATTTCTCAATGTCGGTGATAAGATAATCTTTCTAATTAGAAGAGAGATGGGCGCTAATCTCAACAAACGTGTTATTACAGATATTGGAGTCGATGCCCAAACCTGGAACTCTATGGATCTGCCACCGAAACTCTGTTTTTTTAGAATTAATTTCCAGGTGTCCGGGGACAGAGACTTATTCTCTGGCTTTTAGAGAGATTCCTTGGTAACTCCTCCTACTTCTCATGCGTTTTTCCTACGTCCCACCCTGTTCCACCAGTTCCCGCCTATTCTAATATTAAAGGGATAATAATACTTAAAATGTAAGAAAATATATGTTGTAGGGTTTATCCCCCGAGTAAAACATGAGTACTCCCACTGCTTAAAGGTGTTTTATTCATTTTTTTCAATAGTTATTACAGCTCAAAGTTGAAATTTTTAGGTGCAATTTCACAGTGGCCTGACATTGTACAGTGGCGCTGTTGCTACACCATCCTATGGAGATTTATGGTCCCGGGACCAGAGCTGTCCATAGGATCGTGTAGCAACAGCGCCACTGTACAATTTCAGACCACTGTGATACTGCACCTAAAAAATGCAACTTTGAACTTTAATAACTTTTGAATAAAACACCTTTCAGCAATGGGAGTACCCTTTTTTTACTCAGGGAGATAAACCCTACAACATATATTGTTTTACATTTTAAGGATTACTATCCCTTTAAATCTCCCCTTTCCTCCTCTTAATCCTGCCCATCCAAATAAGCCCTGCCCACTTTATGACTCAATTCACATCATTTCGACATTGTCCATTCCTAGACCATTATATGCAAAAAAGACAAAAATAGGAAAGCGCAAACAATCTAAGTGCAGACTGTAATGTTTCAAAGGAATTCAACCTCCACCATGTTATTTGGACAGTTGTCCCCTTCACCGTGCTCACCACACCTTGATTAGTGGGCTATATTCCCACTACCTTTTATTGAGGCACAGTTCCGCCTCTAGGTGGAAGCACCTGCACTGGATCAACCCCCAGTAGTGGTATAGTGTATCTCTCCTCCACTCCACCTCTCTGATCGCCAGACGTCCTTGTAATTCCTGCAACTCCGTCAGTCTTCCTCTACCCAATGGTTCTATAGGACTCTGTATATCTTTAGAATCTAACTACAGCTATATAGTTAGAAAAGTATCACCACACTTAGGGGCCAATACTTAAATATTTGATTTAAGAATAAATAAAAGTGATAATCGCTATTGAAATATAATATCACTATTATGTGAACATACAGACAATTTCTGTCCTCAATTCTCTGCCAATTTAATGCTCAACGCGTTTCCCAGCTTATAGAGCTGCTTTTTCAAAAGCAAAAAGTTCCTAGACCATAATCCCTCTCTGACGGTTCCAATGAATACATTTCCCAGGTATCCAAATGCACTATGCTGATTCCGCACAATAACAATTGGAATTGATCTCTAGTACGTATGACTGCCTAATGTCACTTGCAAATCTAAATACACACAAAATCCACTCCTGAACCCATTGAGTGCCAGTGGGTTAAGTAAAACATTGTTCTGCAATGTGTTGTGTACCATCTGGCATCCAAAAGGTTAACAGTGCTTGCTCCAAGAGGAGGATGGGGGGGCAGTCTATAGGGTTGTTAGTATGTACTAAGTGAGTTATAAAGGAAATGTCGTTAGTGTACGCCATCTCACTGCACACGCTACGGGTCAGGCGGTATTGGGGCTGTAGTGCATACTCAAACAGTATGGCGGCACTGGCACATTAGTACATTTCGCTTACACAATCATCAGCAGCTCTAACTTCCATTCAATGAGCATATCTCTTCAAAGTCAAAATCCAAGGTAAAATGACCGTTTCACCATGTGTTGAATTGTATTATACATTGTGCAGTTATACAAAATGGAGGAAGTGTAAGTCTCTGGGGTAAATCATTAATATAAAGAGATTATGCGGGTGCGTATATCAAAGCTATCCCCAATAGCTTGAAACATATAACGAATACCACTGCAAAAAGATCGCACTTCCACAATCTTCTTCAAAAATGTATATAAAAACTATTTTATGCAGATTCACACAATATATATGCCATACCTTTAGTAGAATGTCAATATATTCTTACACCACATGGAGAGACTTAAATCCTGGAGTCACCCTTCTGTAGATGTCACTATGTGACCTTATGTTGGTCAACGCGTTTCGCTCAATAAGCGCTAAATCATGATCAAAGACATTAGTACATTTGCCACATTATCACAATAATGAATTTCACAGCCCAATATAATCAAGCAGGGACTGTATAGAACAGGATCCCATCTATCTATATCTGCTTTAGAGAACAGGCTAGGATTTGAATTTAGAGCTGCAGAATCAAAGAAATATATTTCACAGTTTATAAGCCAGAGGCACTCAAAGGGTTAATGTTTTGAGGGCGTTCGTTTCCATTTCAAAAGGGCTCTTGTATTTTAGTCCTGGAGCTCAGTAATTATTTTCATAAAGATGGAAACTGTCCATTTTATATGAATAACATTCCCCTGTCTGGGGCCTGCAGGTGTTGCATATTTAATTTTTTGGTAATGAGCTGGAGAAAAAAAAAAGCTGAAATGTTTATTTCCCGACAGCGTTAAATGGGCAATGACTCCTCTCTGCTGGAAATCTTTTTATAGAAACCTGTGATATTTACATAATATAAAATGCCAAATTCTACATGTATTATTAGACTTGAACTGTTGGTACATTTTGTAAAAGAAAACTGCTAGTTTTCCATCCGAGCGCTGCTGGAAAGAGCTCAAACTCTCGCCATGCGCAACCCACTATTTTTAACACAGTGTTTCTATAATAACCGTTTTTGGGAAAACATTAACCCCTTGGATGCAATGCATTGGACACCTCGGCAGCATAGAAGTGGTACTCAGATCATCAGTGAATTTGGTCATTTTGTCCTTTTAGCTAAATTAAATAGGTGTTGTTTTTTTGACAGCACTGAATTATTCAAATATTTATTTGAAAGAGAGATCTGCTTCAACCTTTATCACCTAACAATAAAACAAATGTCTGCTAAGGAGTTGCATTTTAGATGGCCTCTTTCATGTGGCCACGTAGCATGATGCTATATCCGTGATGTCTGACATTGTAAAAGGGACAGTTCTGGACCATGTGTCCTCTCCCACAGGCAACTGTCACCTTTGTGACTGCACCAAAGTCAAGCAAGCTCGGTGTTTACCACGTTCACATAGGAATGCTTAAAATATACTGAAGGATTATCTGCATAGCCAGGGCCGGATTTGCCATAAGGCAGAGTAGGCATCTGCCTACAGGTGCACCCCACAGAGGGGCGCCTGCCATTGAAATAAAAAATAAAAAAAAAATTATACATTTTTTGTTCACTGCTTGCTGTGCACAGTAACAACCCGCTCATCGCATGGTAAAGTCTGTGCCTTCTTCGGCTCAGACAGAAGGCACAGACCTGTAGCTGCTGTTGCTCCCCCTCGTCGGCTCTAATGCAGAGCGCTGGGAGATGACATCATTCCTAAAGAGACTGTGCAGGAGCAACAGCAGCTACAGAAGGAGGCGCAGACATCTGCCGCTGGACCACCAGGGAGGTAGGAAACGTATGCAGTAGGCAAAGTGGGGGCAATGTGAAGATGATGTGGGCAATGTGGAGCTGATGGCAATGTGAGGGCAAGTTGGAGCTGATATAGTGGTAATGTGGAGATGATGGGGTAATGTGGAGATGATGGGGCAAGTTGTAGATGATGGGGGCAAGTTGTAGATGATGGGGGCAATGTGAGGGCAATATGGAGCTGATGGGGGATAAGTTGGAGCTGATGGGGGATAAATTGGAGCTGATGGCAATATGGAGCCGATGGGGGGCAATTTGAGGGCTATATGGATATGGGGGGTAATGTGGAGATTAGGAGCATTGTGGAGGTGTCCAGTGGAGATGGCAAATGGGGGGGGTGCTTCAGATTTCTGTGCCTACAGGCTCCTGAGATGTAAATCCAGCTCTGTGCATGGCAGCATATGGGAACCGCAGCCTAACTTTTCCAGGCAAGGGTTGGCCTGGGGGGAAGGGGGCAATTGCCCCTTAAGCCGGTCATATGTCTGGGCTGGTAGGACACCGACTCACTCAATATTCCTGTTGCTGCTGTAAATGGAGCTACACTAGTGATACCACAGAGCTTACAATAGAAACTGAGCTACACTAGTGATACCACAGATCTACAATCCAAATTGAGCTACACTTGTAGCATAACTCATTTCCCTTGTAAGCTCTATGGTATCACTAGTGTAGATTTACTTGTATTGTTAGCTCTGTGGTATCAGTAGTGTAGTCCCATTTCAATTCCAAGCGACTTGGTATCTCTTGCCTTACTTCACAACATTAACGCCAGTTTTAAAATTTACAAAATGGGTAGACCGGGAGAGTGGTCTGGAATGATAGTAGAAATGGGCCACTTTTTTGTAATTGCCCCCCAGGCGTGTTTGTCAGTGGTGTTAGCCATTTGTTTGCAACATAAATTGTTTTTGAGAAATTAACCTATTTGTTTTTGCTACCTCATGACACATTATACTAACTGGTATCAGCACTATTAATGTGTCTAAAGAGATGTCACACTCTGGGGTTGTGTCTGATAGTACACTGAAAGGCAAATTTGGTCTAGGAAAGAGCTAATTAGCATACTTTTCAGGGAATTTACATTAAGTGCCTCCAACACATTATTCATTCTTAAAATCTATTTATTTTACTGAAAATAGCTACTACAACATTTAGGCAGATATTAATCTGAGACAGTGGGCAGAACATGAGGCAGCGCTCAGATTCAAAGTGCTCACTATGCGAGGGTGCATCTGAGAAGTCACCCTCACACAAGCACAGGATTCATGTGCTCCTGCAGCACTAGAAATATAGGCCCATATTTATAAAATCAAACTGGAGTTATTCTGGAGTAATCCAACTGCACCATAGGGGACACATAAACATTCCTTTTAAATTAAACTGGGCTTTTAACCCCTTGAATGCTAGAGAGGTCGCCAATGCCTTTTGAAGGCATTGGAGACCTCTCTAGCATTCAAGGGCTTGAAAATTTCTATTCAGATGCATGGAAATTTAGGAATTTTTATCCCCCCCCCCCCACCATGGTGCAATTGGTTTACTCAAGAATAACTCCATTTTACCTTTGTAAATATGGGCCTATATTTCTAGTGCTGCAACAGCACATGAATCCTGTGCCTGTATGAGGGTGACTTGTCAGACGCACCCTCACATAGTGAGCACTGCTTTCTGTAGTTAGCACCAAAGCTGCACTGTGCCCTTGTCCTTGTGCTCTGCCCACTGCCTAAGATTAATATCTGTGTATCTATTGTATTTGCTATTTTCAGTAACTTACCACAGAGCATATAACAGAGGGGAAATAAAGTTACCTGCTCTCTCCTTCAACAAAATTCAGGCCATTTATAGCATAAAGGAGCAGTAAACTTTTTATTATGAAAAATATATATTGTAGGGCTTTTTCTGTTGAGTAAAACAAGGGTACCACTACAGAGATTTATTGCATTTTAATCTTGTGGGGTTTTTTTTTACATTCACAAGGCCCTCTAGTGGTCAGATTCCAATTAGTTATTCTGTTATCTTCTATTAGAGTGGAAAGTCAGTGACAAACAGTTATCCATAGAATGTGACAGGAACTGCTGAGTCACTTCCTGTCAGTTAGAACTTTCAGGAAGTAATCACACTGTAATTATTTGAACTGTTATAATATTTGAATAAAACAACTTACAGTGCTGGAAGTGCCCTTATTTTATTCAGTAGGAAAAGCTCCATAACGTAGATTTTCTTTAAAAAATGTTTACTTCTCCTATATATTTTGGGTGTCCAGACCTCACCTTTAACCCCGGACACATATGAAATATGCAATCTACATGGCTGCTTTAATTTCAGTGCAGTCCTGAAATATGCCTATTTCCTCTGTGTTCCCGGTTAACCCTTTGAGTGCCAGATGGGTATACAACGAATTGCAAAGCAATGCATTGCGTACCCCTCTGGCACTCAAAGGGTTAAAGGTGAGGTCTGGTCAGCCTATATATTCCAAGAGGATAGACTCTTAACCCGCCCAAATAGAGAACATGTCATGGACAATCTGGGCATTTGGTAACCCTACTTTAAGGATGAAAGTGGTGAAAAAAAGGGTTGAAAATATTTTGCTGCACACACTCCTGAACTTTCTTCTTGTCGGAATATGGGTTGGCATCAAAGTGTTTGTGGAGCCAGCAGCAAACGAAGAGAAATCAATAGCCTAAGGCAGTTCACGAAAAGTAAAATACAGCACACAACCACCGTCATTGTATGCTAGCTACTCTATCCTTTTATTGAGTTGACTGGGTCAGGAATGTCTTGCTTTAAAAAACCTGCCCCTGGGTGAAACATGCCAAGATTTGCCTTCGGTATTAAAGTCAGGTTCTGTTCAGGTCACACAGAGATTTCCCATCCTGACACACATCAGCTCACGTTATAATCTTCCCTGTAAAACCACTGGCAAGGCCAGGACGATTCAAAGAATAAAATACATCTACTGTCACCATGGGATTTCAGCTCAGCTTATAACTGGCCTGATAAAAATGTTAATTTTTTGAAATTTTGCAATAGGAAGATCAGAAACGTTCAGATTAACTTTTAACCCTTTAAAGGGATAGTAATACTTCGTTTTATCTTTATTTTATTTTGTAGGCATTAAAAAAACATGAAGAACGATATAAGTCTTATCTCTCAAACCTTTATGGTGTGAGAGATATTCACAAGCAAAGTTTCCCCTCCCGCCCCTTTTACCTAGTGTAAGCCATCTCTTCTCAGATGTGGAATCCAGTCCATAGACCAGACAGATAACAGAAGGGGACAATCTTCTTCCTATGAGAACAATGAAAGCCCTGCCCCCCTTGACAAGTTTTTCAGGTTTTTCCCTTATCTTAATTGAAGATTGTCCCTCTCTGCAGTCTGCCTGGTCACCTCCCTTCTGATCTGGCTGAGCAGTGTTACATCAGTAAAAGGGACGGGAGGGGGATACTTTGTCATTGAATTACTCTTGTACTACAGCTCTGACAGAATAAAAATAACACTCTCCAAAGTCCAAATACTATAATGATTAATTAGAGCTGCTTTTATTATGAAACATTACTATCCCTTTAAGTGCCAAAGGGTTAAGGTAGACCTGTCAAAAAAAAGGTCTGTGGTCCTTAAAGGGGAACTATCACCCCAAATAAAGGCCCCCCCCCCCCGCAATAATTAGGCATTTAGCGATAACCTTAACAATAGTACTATTCACCAGAATAATTACCTCCTTACAGAGAAATCCTACTGCTGCCGAGACTGACAGCCAGGCAACAACGCTTTAGAAGAATCTGCGCGCTTTCACCGTCAGACCCTTCTGGTACCTTAAAGGAGCAGTAAACTTTTTTATGAAAAAATATATATTGTAGGGATTTTCCTATTGAGTAAAATAAGGGCACTCCCACTGCCGAGAGATTTATATTTCCAGAGTTATTACAGTTTAAACCCATGGTTTTTTACATTAGCAGTGCCCTCTAGTGGTCAAATTCTAATTAGATTTCCTGTTAGATTCTAATGGAGAGGAAAGTCAGAAAAGTCAGAGATACACAGTTCTCCATAGAATGTGATAGAAACTGCCTGTCGCTTCCTGTCAGTTACAACTATCAGGAAGTAAACACAGTAAATTCACTTCCTGTCGGTTAGAACTATCAGGAAGTAATCACAGTAAATTCACTTCCTGTCAGAACTATCAGGAAGTAAACACAGTAAATTCACTTCCTGGTTATTTAAACTGCTATAAATGTTGAATAAAACATCTGACAGCAGTGGGACTGACCTTGTTTTATTCAGCAAGAAATGCTCTGTAAAATATGTGTTTTCATAAAAAAAAGTTTACTGCTCCTTTAAGGTATCAAGCAATGCCTCCTAGAGGAGACCGGGAAGGACAGTGTAGGCAAAGATGTCTGCTCTGTTGCTTGGCGTCAGTCATGGCAGAAGTAGGATTTCTCTATAAGGTGGTAGTTATGATGGCGAATACTACTGTTGTTCAGCTAGTCGCCAGATGGGTAATTCTTGGGGGGAAACTTTATGTGGGGTGATAGTTCCCCCTTTAACAGCCACCCACATGGACCATCAAGTGGTCATTAAGGGGTTAAATCAGTTAGAATTTTTGGAATTTTTATTTATTTATGTCAGTCAGTTTGCTCCAGGATTGCTGTAAAAGGGTTAAGGACGTAACTCTGTAATAAGTGACAAGTAGTATATTCAGCTACAGGAACAGGAGCCTTGGAACACAGGGGACAACCTAGGGACTGTGATGACACAGACAGCCTGGAGCGATAGATAAATTCCAGCGATAGACGGGATGAGCCGTTCTCTTTGGATATTTTCCGTAATGGTATTGATGTTGGAGGCTTATTATTCTTTGTGGAACGAAAATCCGGAACATTGCAAAGTTGCATCTACCAATAAACTAGGATAAATTATGTTTTTTTTAAACAACGTTATCTTTATTTATACAACAGCATACGTGTAGATAGAGTAAAAAACCACAGCTGTACATGAAAGGGATTAGAGCATCAAACTTAAGGCCATACTCACAAACCTAAAATGGTGCAATTCTGGGGCAAACCATCTTGTTATAGGAGACAAATAAGCTTCTCATTTATTTAAATGAGAGCTTTTAAACCCTTGAATTCTGAAGAGGTCTCCAACGCAATATTGCTTATTTTTATTTGTCACAAGTAACATTAGAATGCATGAAAGGGGATATGTACATCGGATCTTATAATCATACCTGGGAGCTCTCCGGACCTGTCCCATAGACAGAAATCAGATACCAGGGGGAGATGCGCTAAAGGATGATGCTGTGGAGATGTGTGTGTAGTGAGCACATTGCCTTGGCGATATAGAAACTCCTCTCTATATGCAATCAAAATATGTGATGCAAGAAGGGAGAATCAATTCATTAACATGCAGGACTGTCAAACTTCTGGCGATGTATAAAGGATGCTCTCTCTTACACATCACCTGCAGTACGACAACCCCGAAGTCTGGGCACATTCTTTTTGCTCCCCCACTTACCTACTGGGGAAGCGGAGATGTGGTCAGACTTCATTGTCACAAACAACGTCTCTCCTTTATCCCTTTCAGTGCTGTAAGGATGTGGATTGCACAACCCTGTGGCACCGGAAGGGACCAAAAATAAGAGAATGACAGAGAAGCTCTATATCACAGCTTCTCTGCCTTTCTGTATTGACTTAAAGCTGACTAGTCGCCAGAATTATTACAGTGTGAAGGAGAATTATCCATTGTTCCCGGGCTGACAGGCAGGACGGAGAGCAAACATCTTTCCATAGTGACGTCTGTGCGCCTGCGCTGTCAGTCCCTTTTAGAGCCGAATGGCCCCTAACATTGCCTCCTAGAGCCAGCTGGGACTGACAGCGCAGGAGCGCAGACATCACTATGGAAAGATGCCTGTGCTACACCCTGCTTGTCAGCCCGGGAACAATGGATAATTCTCGTTAACAAGGTCATAATTCTGCCGACTGGCGCTACTGAGCAGCTAGTCGCCAGACGGGGAATTATTGGGGGCAATTTTTGTAGCTGTGGTAGTTCTGCTTTAACCAGCTGGCTGTCTGCTGATCAGCTGATTCAGGTAATCCCAGGACTCACAAGACACTCTGCAGCTGAGTGCCTAGCAAGTCCTATGTTTACCTGAATAAGCCGATCGGCGGATAGCTGACTCAGTTGCTTCAGTGAGTAGAGAAGGGCAGTGAAGCTGTGATATATCATTTCTCTGCCATTCTCTCATTTTTAACCCTTTCAGTGCATTTTCTGCCTCTTTGCTCTTTAGCACAGACAGCAAACTGTCCTCTGGCACCATAGAGAGGTACAGGGAGATCCCAACATCATAAACCTCATATTGGCAATGCTGAGACCATGAACTCTGACAGCAGAGGCAGCTATCGGGGCTTAATGGATGGGGTGAACAGCCATATTAACATAAAAGCGCACACATAAATACAACAATGGTTCATTAAACTGCTACTCCATATGCAAATGATCCATTGTCAAATTAGAGCAAAATCCTTAAACTGTAAAAGGCATGGAGGTGGATTCACAGTGATATGATGGTGAAGACATCTCAGTAGATACAGTCGATATGTCATAGACACAAATTCACCACCATATTGCCATCCAGGCCCCATATAGAGTTAGTGCATCTTCACTTCTAGTGTCCAAAGACAGAGGGTGATTCTTCAGTTTGCAGGGTTCCCTAGTAACCCCGACAATGCCCAGTGTGGTCATCCCACTCCTACCCACTTCCCTGACCATTCCAGGTCAAATTCTGACTTTCCACCTCACAATCACTATTGTTTGTAACATTCTACACTGTCCTCCATCCCAACTAGCACTCCCTTCCAGACAGATACTAACATTCTTCAGTGCTCTCCATCCCAACTACCAATGGCTGCCAGCCACACTGCTCTCCATCCCATCTACCAATGGCTGCCAGCCACACTGCTGTCCATCCCATCTACCAATAGCTGCCAGCCACACTGCTCTCCATCTCAACTACCAATGGCTGCCAGCTACACTGCCCTCCATCACAACTACCACTCTCTGCCAGCCAGATACTAACATTCTACTTTGCTCTCCATCCCAACTATCACTTCCAGCCAACCAGGTACTAACATTCTACACAGAAGTGCATCTCAACTACCACTCTCTTCCAGCCAGGTACTGACATTCTGCTCTGCTTTCCATCCCAGGCTCTTTCAATATACTGTATTTGTTAGGAAGTGACAATTCCAATTTAAGCAAGAAAATAGTAGTTTTCATAACACATCTTTTTGATCTGTTTAACTCTTAAGGATCAGAGGGGCGCTGAAAGGGTTAAAAAGCTTAAATGACTTTTTCACATACTAATTTCTAAGCAAATAAACATTTAAACATTTAAACATCCTAGGCAGAGAGCAATGTGGATGACCTCTTAAAATGCCTTAATATAAAAAAACCTGGCACGGTATTTTGGTTTGACTTGTTTGTGTCTTGGCATTAGGTTGGTGGCAGGGAGCCATCGTTCCCAGTGTCACATTATTAAAGCACCCTAGTAAAGACCTGCAGGCTGTGTTTAAGGGATTTTTGGGAATATATAAACCTGGCGTAATAAAGATAAAGTCTGTAAAATGATCACACAGTGACACAATGATATAATATGCACGCTTATTGCACCCAAAATAAAGGTAGTTTTAGTAGCTTTATACATCCCGTCCGTATTTCCTTGCAGACAGACAGAGGTGTAACTAGAAGTCACTGGGTCCTGGTGCAAAAATTGCCATGCCCCACCGACCACATTGCCCCCATTGAGTATCTCCACCTGCCCCCAATGTCCACCTCTACACAATGCCCCCAACTCTCCACATCTTCACATTGCCCCCAGTGTCCACCTCCTACCTCCCTGGTGGTCCAGTGGTGTGGCAGGAGATGTCTCTGCCTCCTTCTGCACAGACCTCTATTAAGACCTCCAATGCCGACCTCTCTCTAGTAATGAAGAGCGCTAGGAGATGATGTCATTTCCCTGCGTCTGTATTACATGAGTGCCGACGAGGGAGAGCGCAGCTAATAGGTGTCTGTGGTGCGGGGTGGGGGGTCGCAGGGGTGACTCCTGTGACCCCTACAGTTACTCCACTGCAGACAGATATATGGCCTGACATCAGTAAGAGCATAATAATTTAACCCTTTGAGTGCAATGCGTTGGATAGCTCCTGGGACTCAGAGAGTTCATAAGGGTCTTACACGCAGAGGCTGATGTATTACATACAAATGGTGCAGTCCCCAAAATGGCCGAAGATTTAAACGAGACTTTTAACCCGTTGAGTGCTAGAGAGGAGAATCAAAAGAAATTTGCATTGCTCTCTGAAAGGGAATTGAATTGCCTCAGGCCAGTGGTTCTCCTGAGCAAGTGGCATTACAGCTGCCAAACGTGTAAATGGGCAGTTTTGTTGCTTTATTTTAATTTGTTTTTATTTGTTTCATTGTTTTATTAAATAATAGTACGTTTGGATACGTGGAGTATTGGTGATATTCTTGGAAAGCCACTATTGTTTGGTTGCTACTTTGTCCCTTTAAAGGGATAGTAATGTTTCATAATAAAAGCAGCTCTAATTAATCATATTAGTATTTGGACTTTGGAGAGTGTTATTTCAATTCTGTCAGCGTTGTAGTACAAGAGTAATTCAATGACAAAGTATCCCCCTCCCGCCCCTTTTACTGATGTAACACTGCTCAGCCAGATCGGAAGGGAGGTGCCCAGGTAGACTGCAGAGAGGGACAATCTTCAATTAAGATAAGGGAAAAACCTGAAAAGCTTGTCAAGGGGGGCAGGGCTTTCATTGTTCTCATAGGAAGAAGATTGTCCCCTTCTGTTATCTGTCTGGTCTGTGGACTGGATTCCACATCTGAGAAGAGATGTCTTACACTAGGTAAAAGGGGTGGGAGGGGGAAACTTTGCTTGTGAATATCTCTCAAACCATAAACGTTTGAGAGATAAGACTTATATCATTCTTCATGTTTTTTAATGCCTACAAAATAAAATAAAGATAAACCGAAGTATTACTATCCCTTTAAAATGGAAAACATATGTAGAGTGCATTCCTCAAGGCTGCACGGAGGCCTTTGTAGACCTGTAGTAATCATAACAACCCTGCAGAGGGCACTTTTCTTATGTTCTCGGTTATAAAGGGATGAGGCGGCAGCCTTACGCTATTCCTACACTTACTACTACGAGTGAGTACGAGGCTGATTTCTGCAGATGCCTCCACTGTTCATGTCAGGTGTATCGTTACAGTGAACAGTATATGGGGGGGGGGTAGATACAAAATGATATAAGGCATTACAGGCATCCTCTTTTGTCTCTTTGTTCTTGTCTACTGATATTTATATGATTTGGCAATTATAACTCTTTGAGTGCCAGAGGGTAATGCGGTCCGTACCCCTCTGGCACTCAAAAGATTAAGTATAGGCAGAACTTTATGGGTTGGGTTAAAGGAGCTGTAGTTTTGGTTTAGCTTGGATATTGCTGCCACCTAGTGGCAAAGTATGGTGTTATTTCATGTTGTACAGCCAGAGTCTAAGCTGGTCCATTAGTCTATTAATTGAGCAGCACATTGTGGAGCAGTGCGTTCCTCTCCTCCCATCCACTCAAAAGGGTTAACCCATTGAGTGTCAGAATATTTTGGACCCCCCATTTGGCAGTCAGTGAGATCTCTCCGTTTTGTTCTGCAGTAAGTGGAGTTTAGTTTAATTAACCCCTTGATGAGCAGCGGGGTTAAGAGTAGCTGTCCTTCATACATCAGACATATATATATATATATATATATATATATATATATATATATATATATATATATATATATATATATATATATATACACACACACACACACACACACGTGCGCACTAGTGAATGATGCACACTGTTGCCCATTCAATTAAGTGCACTGTGCATGTCTGGGACCTGCTGAACCGCTGTATTAGTGAGTCACACTTCAGAGATTTTCACAGGAGTAGGCAGGGGGCTTTGATTTGTTTTGTGGCCGATGTACGCCCCCTGCCACCCTGGGGCTGGACCAACAGCGAACCAGAAACCACTGTATCCAATGCGTTGCTGAAATGGTAAATGAGAGTCAGAACGTGCAACAATAGGTATACATATATCAAGAGAACATCTAAAAATTACGATAATTTACTTAATATGCTATGTATACCTCACAAAAATAATCACGTCATATTATATATACCTTGTATCATTCCTCCCAACATTCTACAAGGATTTGTTACGTTATTTTATAACCTATTGATACATCTTTGTGTAATTGATACATTATTTAGAGCAAGAACAAAGTATTTTATCTACAGAGACTAATTTGTAAAGATTAACAACACTTTTTTTAGTTTTATTGCTGTGGAGCACTACTTATTGTGATCTCCTAAAAAGAGGGACAAAAGGGTAGACACCATGGAAAGAGGGATTTGGGTCTCAAACAGGGACTGTTCCTCCTAAAGAGGAACACTTGGAAGGCATGGACCCCTAAAATCTCCTAAAGAGGGACACTTGGGAGGTATGGACCCCTAATATCTCCTAAAGAGGGACACTTGGGAGGTATGGACCCCTAATATCTCCTAAAGAGGGACACTTGGGAGGTACAGACCCCTAATATCTCCTAAAGATGGACACTTGGGAAGCATGGACCCCTAAAATCTCCTAAAGAGGGACACTTGGGAGGTATGGACCCCTAATATCTCCTAAAGAGGGACACTGGGGAGGTATGGACCCCTAATATCGCCTAAAGAGGGACACTGGGGAGGTATGGATCCCTAATATCTACTAAAGAGGGACACTTGGGAAGTATGGACCCCTAATATCTTCTAAAGAGGGACACTTGGGAAATATGGATACCTAATATCTACTAAAGAGGGCCACTTGGGAGGTATGGACCCCTAATATCTCCTAAAGAGGGACACTTGGGAGTTATGGACCCCTAATATCTCCTAAAAAGGGTCACTTGGATCCCTAATATTTCCTAAAAAGGGACACTTGGGAGGAATGTACCCCTAATATCTCCTAAAGAGGGTTCACTTGGGACGTATGTACCCCTAATATCCCCTAAAGAGGGACACTTGGGTGGTATGGACCCCTAATATCTCCTAAAGAGGGAAACTTGGGTGGTATGGACCCCTAATATCTCTTAAAAAGGGACACTTGGGAGGTATGGATCCCTAATATATCCTAAAATGGGACACTTGGGAGATATGTTGTATCATGCATCCATGAACAAGATATAAAACAATGGGATAATATAATATAAGTCTATATTACATAAAAAATATATTTAGAAATGAAGGGAAAAAAATCGGCTGCACTTTCCTCAAACATTGATGAAGTAATGCTACCTATTATCCTGATATTTGCCATATCTCTAAGGGCCATCCACAGTGTTACATTGCAATTAGCCACAAAATAATCAGTGATTCAAACCCCTGCATAACAACTATACATTGGAGACTAGTTGGAGTGGGAATCTTTTTTTCCTATGGCAGACCAATAAAGCAATTCATTGGAGACCTCTCTGTGATTTAGGGAGTTAAAATACCCACTCAAAGTAGCAGTAAACTTTTTATGAAAACACATATTTTATAGAGTATTTCCTGCTGAATAAAACAAGATCACTCCCATCACTGTCAGATGTTTTATTCAAAATTTATAGCAGTTTAAATAATCAGGAAGTGAATTTACTGTGTTTACTTCCTGATAGTTCTAACTGACAGGAAGTGAATTTACTGTGTTTACTTCCTGATTGTTGTAACTGACAGGAAGTGACAGACAGTTTCTATCACACTCTGTAGAGAACTATTTGTCACTGACTTTCCTCTCCTTTAGAATGTAACAGGGTAACTAACTGGAATTTGACCACTAGAGGGCACTGCTAATGTAAAAAAAACATATTTTCATAAAAAAGTTCACTGCTCCTTCAAACAAATGGAAATGTTAAATTGTCCCCAATGGTGAAGTCAGTTTGCCCCTTTTTTGTGCATATCGTCCTATGTGACAAAGAAATAATCAACACTCCGGCAGTATTTAGTATCCAAGAATGATCTAATATGATAGTGAAATATTGACTGCCTAGTCATTTATTTCCAGTTACTACTTGAAAGGCAGCAGCTGTCATTGGGAATCATCTTCGTGTTGCGCTCTAAGAAAGTTCTGGTGGAAGTAGACGTTAACACCGCGGTATAAAAAGACTTGTTGCTTTTAGGCGGTACATGTATATTTCTGCTACAAGGAATTATTCCTGATCTAACATCGCTGCCAGCTGGAATACTAAAACACATTCATAGAATCTCTCAGCGTTTTAGTTTGACGTTTGTACAAATATTAGCAACGGTTTTGAAGTCTGAGTTCTGAAACACCGGCCTCCTTCAGCAGTTGGAAGTAACCAGTGTCTCTTTGTAGTCTTGCCAAGCCCTGGGGCGATCCATAACTGCAAAACCATAACTTGGACTTCTGTGAGCTTTCTGTAAAAAAATATTTAACAGTTTGAGTGTCAGAGGGGTACGCAACATATCTTTGTGTACCCCTCTGGGACTCAAAGGGTTAAAGGGATCCAGTAACCTAAAGAACTTTGGGGATTTTGAAAGAGCTTTTGTTGTAATAGCCATACTTTATTTGGAAAACGAATTATTATTTTTCGTTATTTAGATATATAGATGACTGTAATGAAGGCATGCTGTGCACGTACTTCTTGTCGTAGCACTACATTTCCACAACCCACTCACTGACATTTAACACTTTCATTGCTAGGGAAGGCGACTGACACATTTCTGAGTAGTGTCAGTGAGTGGCAGAGGAAATGTAGGGATAAGATTGCAGAGTAGTGTCAGTGAGTGGGGAGGTAACGAGCAGTGTCAGTGAGTGGGGAGGTAGTGTAGGGATAAGACAGGGAGTCAGTGGTGGGGAGCTGGGCAATGCATTGCTGAGTAGTGTCAGTGAGTGGGGAGGTAATGTAGGGGTAAAACAGGAAGTCAGTGCTAGGGGAGGTTGGCAATGCATTGCTGAACAGTGTCAATGAGTGGGGAAGCTGATGTTGGTATAAGACAGGAAATCAGTGCTAAGTAATTTGGGCAATACATTCTGAGCAGTGTCAGTGAGTGGGGAGGTGATGTAGGGATAAGGCAGGAAGTCAGCGCTAGGGGAGGTGGGTATTGCATTACTGAGCAGTGCCAGTGAGTGGGGAGGTAATGTAGGTATAATATAGGACATCAGTGCTAGAGAGGTGGGTAATGCATTACTAAGCAGTGTCAGTGAATGGGGAGGTAATGTAGGGATAAGACTGGAAGTCAGTGCTAGGGGAGGAGAGCAATGCATTGCTGAGCAGTGCCTGTGAGTGGGGAGGTAATGTAGGGACAATATAGGACAAATCATTGCTAGGGAGGTGGGTAATGCATTACTAAGCAGTGTCAGTGAATCGTGGGGTAATGTAGGGATAAGACTGGAAGTCAGTGCTAATGTAGAAGGGCAATGTTTTGCTGAACAGTGTCAGTGAGTGGAGGAAGTAATGTATGGATAAGACAGGAAGTCAGTCCTAGGGGAGGTGGGCAATGCATTACTGAGCAGTGTCAGTGAGTGGGAGGTAATGTAGGGATAAGACAGGAAGTCAGTCCTAGGGGAGGTGGGCAATGCATTGCTGAGCAGTGTCAGTGAGTGGGGGAGGTAATGTAGAGATAAGACAGGAATTCAGTGCTAGGGGAGGTGGGTAATGCATTTCTGAGCAGTGTCAGTGAGTGGGGAGGTAACGTAGGGTTAAAACAGGAAATCAGTGATAGGAGAGGTGGGTAATGTATTGCTGAGCAGTGTCAGTGAGTGGGGAGGTAATGTAGGGTTAAAACAGGAAGTCAGTGCTAGGAGAGGTGGGTAATGTATTACTGAGCAGTGTCAGTGAGTGGGGAGGTAATGTAGGCATAAGACAGGAAGTCAGTGGTAGGAGAGGTGGGCAGTGCATTGCTGAGCAGTGTCAGTGAGTGGGGAGGTAATGTAGGGATAAGACAGGAAGTCAGTGGTAGGAGAGGTGGGCAATGCATTGCTGAGCAGTGTCAGTGAGTTGGGGAGGTAATGTAGGAATAAGACAGGAAGTCAGTGGTAGGAGAGGTGGGCAATGCATTGCTGAGCAGTGTCAGTGAGTGGGGAGGTAATGTAGGGATAAGACAGGAAGTCAGTGGTAGGAAAGGTGGGCAATGCGTTGCTGAGCAGTGTCAGTGAGTTGGGGAGGTAATGTAGGGATAAGTCAGGACATCAGTGGTAGGAGAGGTGGGCAATGCGTTGCTGAGGAGTGTCAGTGAGTGGGGAGGTAATGTAGGGATAAGACAGGAAGTCAGTGGTAGGCGAGGTGGGCAATGCATTGCTGAGCAGTGTCAGTGAGTGGGAGAGGTAATGTAGGGATAAGACAGGAAGTCAGTGGTAGGAGAGGTGGGCAATGCATTGCTGAGCAGTGTCAGTGAGTGGGAGGTAATGTAGGAATAAGACAGGAAGTCAGTGCTAGGGGAGGTGGGTAATGCATTGCTGAGCAGTGTCGGTGAGTGGAGGAGGTAATGTAGAGATAAGATAGGAAGTCAGTGCTAGGGGAGGTGGGTAATGCATTGCTGAGCAGTGTCAGTGAGTGGGGGAGGTAATGTAGGGATAAGACAGGAAGTCAGTGCTAGGGGAGGTGGGTAATGCATTGCTGAGCAGTGTCGGTGAGTGGAGGAGGTAATGTAGAGATAAGATAGGAAGTCAGTGCTAGGGGAGGTGGGTAATGCATTGCTGAGCAGTGTCAGTGAGTGGGGGAGGTAATGTAGGGATAAGACAGGAAGTCAGTGCTAGGGGAGGTGGGTAATGCATTGCTGAGCAGTGTCAGTGAGTGGGGAGGTAATGTAGGGATAAGACAGGAAGTCAGTGCTAGGGGAGGTGGGTAATGCATTACTGAGCAGTAGCAGTGAGTGGGGAGGTAATGTAGGGATAAGACAGGTAGTCAGTGCTAGGGGTGGTGGGCAATGCATTACTGAGCAGTGTCAGTGAGTGGGGGAGGTAATGTAGGGATAAGACAGGAAGTCAGTGCTAGGGGAGGTGGGTAATGCATTGCTGAGCAGTGTCAGTGAGTGGGAAGGTAATGTAGGGATAAGACAGGAAGTCAGTGCTAGGGGAGGTGGATAATGCATTGCTGAGCAGTGTCAGTGAGTGGGGAGGTAATGTAGGGATAAGACAGGAAGTCAGTACTAGGGGAGGTGGGTAATGCATTGCTGAGCAGTGTCAGTGAGTGGGGAGGTAATGTAGGGATAAGACAGGAAGTCCGTGCATAACATGAGTTTACAACCCCTTGTGTGCTAGAAAGGTCTTGCTTTGGAGGCCGCTGTTTTGCTCAAGGGGTTAAAATCCCCATTTCAAGCGATATGATTTGTTTTATTTTCCCTGGTACATCGGCCTCAGTGAATTTCAGTTCTGGAATTTGCATTCATGTAATTAATCTAGAGAGCAAAAGAGACGTTTACAGTTTCCCTTGTACGAGGAAGCAAATAAACTGGAATTAAACCAGACAGCCCAGTTACTGTAAGAATCTGTCATGTTATTATTAACTCTTCGAGTGCCAGTGAGGTATGCAACGCATTGCTTGTACCCTTCTGGCACTCAAATGGTTAAATGAATACTTTATAATATCCCTCTATATCTGGGAACTCTCCATATCAGACCCGGAGTCTCCAATTTGTATCCCTCCCCTTTCTGCATGACGAGCTGTAAAGCAGTTAGAAGAAGATTCTGGTCGCTTGACCAGATGTGGCTCTTCAGCAGCGCCGATATAACGATATCTAAAGATAAATACTTAATTTGGAACTGTCTACAAAGTGTCCCTGGCTTGCAAGCACACTCTGTAGATCGTTCCAATGAAGTATTTATTTCTAAATAGCGTTATTTCAGCTCTGCTGAAGAGCCTCTGTCTGGTCAAATGACCGGAATCTGCAGCTGTCAGCTAGATGGCAGACTTGAGTAAAACAGCCAGGAAACCATAAAGATTTGAGAGATAAAACTTGCATTGATGTTAATCTTTTTTTAACATCTACAATATTAAATCAACTTAAAAATAACCATTACTATCCCTTTAAGGGGTTAAGAAAATACTTTTTAAATAATAATAAAGAAAACTAGGAAGCTCTGCTTCTTTAAATAAATCTGACCTCTCCATGCACTCAGATTTGCCCCGTGTTGACATGGAGATTGTGATCTGTACATATCTGTCTCTGCACGTTCTGACTGTTGACACAAATTGAAGGAACTGGTGTCTTTAAGACACATGATAATGTTGCTATGACTTAGTGAGGAATGCACTGGGACCAGGGCCTGTTGGTTTGTATTCCACAGCAACTAGACCAACAGCGGCCCTGGGGCCTCATCCGCCCCCCAGGGGCTTGTCCTGCGGCCCTCAGTCTGTTCTTTAGTACAGTGGAAAGAGGAGATCATTTCTCTCCATCACATCACATACACCCCCTATGTTCACCCCAACGAACAAACGCCTTCTTATTTCTGCCTCAAAACATACATTGTGTACACTTCCATCTTAACCACTTTACTTCTAGAGAAGTTTCCAACAGACTGCTCTAGCATCCAAGGCGTTAATCTAGTTTATCCAACAGCCTATATAGAGATTTTAACTGTACCCAAACCCTTATGTAGACTTCTTGACCATAATATGGGAAATCTCACTAACATCATACCTCCCAAATGTCCTTCTTTAGGAGATATTAGGGGTTCATACCTCCCAAGTGGCCTTCTTTAGGAGATATTAGGGATCTGTACTCCTCAAGTGTCCTTCTTTAGGAGATATTAGGGGCCCATACCTCCCAAGTGTCCCACTTTAGGAGATATTAGGGATCCGTACTTCCCAAGTGTTCCTCTTTAGGAGATATTAGGGGTCCATACCTCCCAAGTGTCCCTCTTTCTGAGATATTAGGGGTCCATACCTCCCAAGTGTACTTCTTTAGGAGATATTAGGGGTCCGTACCTCCCAAGTGTCCCTCTTTAGGAGATATTAGGGGTCCATACCTCCCAAGTGTCCCTCTTTAGGAGATATTAGGGGTCCATACCTCCCAAGTGTCCCTCTTTAGGAGATATTAGGGGTACATACCTCCCAAGTGTCCCTCTTTAGGATATATTAGGGGTCCATACCTCCCAAGTGTTCCTCTTTAGGAGATATTAGGGGTCCATACCTCCCAAGTGTCCCTCTTTAGGAGATATTAGGGGTCCATACCTCCCAAGCGCCCCTCTTTAGGAGATATTAGGGGTCCATACCTCCCAAGTGTCCTTCTTTAGGAGATACTAGGTGTACATACCTCCCAAGTGTTCCTCTTTAGGAGATATTAGGGGTCGATACCTCCCAAGTGTCCCTCTTTAGGAGATATTAGGGGTCCATACCTCCCAAGTGTCCCTCTTTAGGAGATATTAGGGGTACACACCTCCCAAGTGTCCCTATTTAGGGGATATTAGGGGTACACACCTCCCAAGTGTCCCTCTTTAGGAGATATTAGGGGTATATACCTCCCAGGTGTCCCTCTTTAGGAGATATTAGGGGTATATACCTCATAAGTGTCCCTCTTTAGGAGATATTAGGGGTCCATACCTCCCAAGTGTCCCTCTTTAGGAGATATTGGGGGTCCATACCTCCCAAGTGTTCCTCTTTAGGAGATATTAGGGGTCCATACCTCCCAAGTGTCCCTCTTTAGGAGATATTGGGGGTCCATACGTCCCAAGTGTTCCTCTTTAGGAGATATCAGGGGTCCATACCTCCCAAGTGTTCCTCTTTAGGAGATATTAGAGGTCCGTACCTCCCAAGTGTCTCTCTTTAGGAGATATTAGAGGTCCATACCTCCCAAGTGTCTCTCTTTAGGAGATATTAGAGGTCCATACCTCCAAGTGTCTCTCTTTAGGAGATATTAGGGGTAAACATCCAGCGAGTGAATGCATTGAACACACCTCTGGCAAGAAAAGGGTTACTCAACTTTATTCAGCCTTTGTTAAGACTTTTTAACCGTTTATAGCTGTTTGGTGGAATTGGGAGCAAGATTTGTGGCCTTTGGGGTGAAAGAAGTTGCCTGTCTCTGAACTGTTCTAGTCCAACACGTATTACTATTGCGGTTCTGATAGACGAGCAGATTACTGTGCATTGTGCATCTTCTAGACCAAAAGAAGCACCTCTTATGTCTTCCAAGGTAAACAGTAAAGGATGGATTTGCTTTTTCATGTTTCTACGTTGGTTGCGTGCCAGGTTTCCGCCTTTTATTTGCCCAGCCAAATATTGTTTGAATAATGTGCTAAAAACTCTCCCCCGGCCGTGGGCTACCACCGCACTGATATGATTTTTGGCAGGAGGCTCAGAGGGAAACATTATTTAAATATAGGTCGTTAGGCTGAGAGTCAGGGCAGGTCAGAGACTGCGGAAGATGTTCTGTATGAATTTAGGAGGAGATTCTGGGCGGAATTCCCCACTGGTAATGAAGAAAGGGAGATATGGATGAGAGTGAGGAAGACCACAGATTGAAGAAGTAAATCATTATGATCCGGGCAGAGAGTTGGCACTCTGTCAAACATTGTTATATTTCTTCATTTCAAATACATTTCTTAAAGGGATAGTAATGTTTGACAAAAACAGCAGCTCCAATTAATCTGCATAGTATTTGGGCCATGGAGAGTGTTATTTCAATACTGTCAGAGTTGTAGTTCAAGAGTAATTGAATGATAAAGTATCCCCCTCCCGCCCCTTTTACCTAGTGTAAGCCGCCTCCCCTCAGATGTGGAATCTGGTCTCTTGACCGGACAGATCACAACAGGGGACAATCTTCTTACTGTGATCATAAGGAAAACCCTGCCCCACTTGACAGGTTTTTCAGGTTTTTCCTTATGATCACTGAAGATTGTCCCTCTCTGCAATCCATCCGGACAGTCTTGCTGCTCTGAGGTGAGCAGTGTTACACCCTTTACACCTTTACCGTAAAATCTTGGGTATAATACGCACAATTTTACCCCACTTCACCTTATGCGAAGTGTGGGGGGTGCATATTATACACAAGAGTTTTTCATTTTAAAAAAATGAAGCCTGCCAGAACCCTTCCCTCCCTCCCCCGGCGCTATCCGATGCTAAAATACCACTTACTTTCTTCAAAAGTCAAGTCCCCGCATTTTCAAGATTACCAGGAAACATATAAACGATGTGAATCTTCCCCTGCGGGCGGCATGCTTCCATTCGCCGCCCGATTCCTTCAATTGGGTTTCAGGACCTACCGGCTCCAACCAATAGTAATGCCGTGTGAGGATCTGAAGCTCCTCACAGGGCAGTACAATAGCTGGAAGGAGTCGGGCGGCGAATGGAAGCATGCCGCCCGCAGAGGAAGTTTGACATCGTTTATATGTTTCCTGATAATCTTGAAAATGCGGGGACTTGACTTTTGAAGAAAGTAAATGGTATTTTAGAATCGGATAGCGCCGGGGGAGGGAGGGAAGGGTTCTGGCAGGCTTCATTTTTTTTTTTGTAAGAGGTGAAAACAAGGGTGCGTATTATACATGGGCACTCTTGTTTTCCCCTAAAATCTTGGGTATAATATACACCTGCGTATTATACACAGGTGCGTATTTATATTCAGTGTTACTGTTCCTTATCTACTTCTCCTGATGTCAGCTGTAAAGCTGACAGCAGGAGATTTTAGTCGAACGACTCGAGGAGGCCAAAATCCTGGTACTTAAAAATAATTCATTCACTGGAACTGTCTACAAAGTGGGCCTGGTTTGCAAGCACACTTTGTAGACCTTTCCAATGAATTAATTATTTTTAAGTAACGTGATTTCGGCTCTGATGCAGAACCTCCTGCTGGTCCCCGGACCGAGATCTTCTGCTGTCAGCTAGACACTGACATCAGGAGAAGGGGAGGGAGGGGGGAACTTTGAATCCCTATATCTCTCAAACTATAGGGGTTTGAGAGATCGGGTTTGTTGCAATTGTTGCAATTAGTTTCTTTTTTCAATCTCTACCTAAATCTAATTATGTTTTAGGGGACATTACTGTCCCTTTAAGGGAAAAGATAACTATAGGAATAAGCAGCTCTTTATATGTTTAACCATTTAAAGTCCAGAGGCAATGACTTGGAGACCTCAATGGCATTTAAGGAGGTAACCCTTTGAGTGCCAGAGGGGTATGGAACGCATTGCTTTGCAATGCGTTCCATACCCCTCTGGCACTCAAAGGGTTAAACACCCAATTTAAATGAATGGGAATTTTGGGAATGTTTATTGGTCCCCTATGGTGCAACTGGTTTTCTCCAGAATTGTTCTTTTTTATCCGACTGAATATGACCCACAGGTACCATTTACAAATACATTCAAGGTCAATACAAAGAACTATCCAATTAATTATTTATGCAAAGAGCTGAGCTAAGAACAAGAGGTCATCCATTAAGACTAGAGGAAAGGCGCTTTTGACTAAAACACAGGCAGGGATTCTTTACAGTAAGGGCGGTAAGGCTATGGAATTCTTTGCCTCGGGATGTTGTGCTTACAGATAATGTAACTGCATTCAAAAAAGCAATGGATTCCCATCTAGCACAAAACAATATGGACAATTATGACAGATGGCTTCAAAGCAAATAGGATACACACACACACACACACATACACACACACACACACACACACACACACACACACACACACACACACACACACACACCCACACACACACACACACACTGGAAATTGCTCCAGAGGGCTGTTTTGTTGCCTTCCTCTGGATGAACAGGGGTGTTATTGGCATGGGCTGGACTTGATGGACGCATGTCTTTTTTCGGCCTTATCTACTATGTTACTATGTTACCAGCCCATGTAAGTCTGGATGATTCCTGATGTGTTCCTGCATTGTCTACTTCCTCAGATCCTTTGTGCAGTGTTTACCTCTGGACGGACTTTATCTTCTGTTTGTCTTTACTGATTTACAAGGACTTGATCTGGGAATACCCTTCAGCCGGACGCATCCTGTTAACCCTTCAGAGGCAGTTCAGGGTTTATCATTGGCTGCCCACACCTCTCCTTTAAATGGGGATGCATATGAAAAATGCATACTGCAGGGCTGCTTTGATTTCATTTCGGCCCTGAAATATGCATAATTCCTATGTGGCTGCATTTAACCCTTTGATTAGAGGAAAGGAGATATAAACTTCAGCAGAGGAAGGGGTTAATTTATAGTAGGGTTAAACTGTGGAATTCTTTCCCCAAGGTTGTGGTAATGACAGATACAATGGATACATTTAAAGGAGCAGTAAACTTTTTTTATGAAAATCTATATGTTATAGACGTTTTCCTGCTGAGAAAAACAAGGGCACTGCCAGTGCTGTAAGTTGTTTTATTCAAAAGTTATAACAGTTCAAATACTCAGGAAGTGAATTTACTGTGTGATTACTTCCTTATCGTTCTAACTGACAGGAAGTGACTCAGCAGTTTGTATCACATTCTGTAGAGAACGGTAAGTCACTGACTTTCTTCTCCATTAGATGTAACAGAATAACTAATTGCAATTTGACCAATAGAGGTCACTGCTAATATAAAAAACACAGGTTTAAACAGTAATAACTCTGGAAATATGCATCTATCAGCAATGGGAGTACCCTTATTTTACTCAACAGGAAATGCCTTACAATATATATTATTTCATAAAAAACAGCTTACTGCTCCTTTAAGAGAAGATTAGATGCATTTATTTCAGGAGGGAACATACAGGGTTATACTGTGTATCAGTAGGTAAAACAGGAATTTCTGGTAAATGGACTAATACCCATTTGGTGGCAGGAAAGCGTATATAATTCTCATTTTCCTGGATTATGAGGCAAAGGTTGAACTTGATAGACTTGTGTATCTTTTAAACCTAAGTTACTATGTTACTATGCAATTAACTCCTTGTAAGTAACAAAATAACTTGTAATATCCTATTTCCACTATACTTTGCTTTATTGCGAGTGTGCTTTTTTGTATAAAATCTGTAATCTGAAGTACCAGTACACATGCCTCTGGGAATTGCCCCAAGTGTCCTAAGACCCCCAGCTGTGCACACACAAAGGGCAATGGTAAAAGCAGAGTCTCAGGCTAATCTAGATCTGAGCCCTGGACCAGAGGAGGAGTGAGATAAGTCAATGCATACAGCCTCTTTGAAGTGAAGAGAATGGCAGGCACTGGACACTGACATCATCCTGGGATCACGGGGAGATAAGCCTGGGTAAAACAGATGATTCAGACCAGTATTCAGACACAGGAGGGTGAATGACCCCCCTTCGTATCTGCGCATAAAAACATCCTAATGAAAAGGCCAGAGAAATCTGTGTGCAGCTGAATTTGTTCAATCTGATTGTGCACTGAACAAATAACGACTTAATCTTCTTTAATTTTATTTTTTTAAACCATTTGAGTGCCAGAGGGGTACGCAACATATTGCAAAGCAATCATTGTGTCCCCCTATGGGACTCAAAGGGTTAAAGGGATAGTAATACTTAAGTATTACTAATCCCCATAGTAAAGCCCTACTAAAAAAAAACATATTGCCCCCAGTGTAATCGCTTCTAAAGTTGCTCTCTCCCTCCCCCTTCCCCGTAGTCAGCGTTGTAGCTGACTGCAGGGAAGCAAGTCGTACGACTTTCAGGCGGCTCTCCAGCACAGCCGCGATCGTGTTAATAAAAAAGAAATCTTTCACTGAAATGGTCTTCTACATGTGATTGGTTTGTGATTGGTTTGCAAGCACACGTAGAAGACCGTTTTAGTGAAAGTTTTTTTTTTAGTTAACGCGATCGCGGCTCTGTTGCAGAGCCGCCTGATGAGCTATGACCGGATTTCCCTTCAGTCAGCTACAAAACTGACTACGGGGAAGGGGGAGGGAGAGGGCAACTTTAAGAGCGATTATCTCTCAAACCATAAAGGTTTAAGAGATGACACTGGTGGCTATACGTTTTTTTTAGTAGGGCTTTACTATAGGGATTAGTAATACTTAAGTATTACTATTCCTTTAATGAATTGTAATTATCCACACACACAGGTCCCCTACAAATTGCTCTCTAGTGTGTGTGTATATATGTATGTATGTATACATATATAATATCATCTGCAAAGCGTAAGTGGTATAGGTAGTCTCCATGGAGCTTAACCCTTTGAGTGCCAGAGGGGTAGGCAAAGTGCCTGGCACTCAAAGGGTTAAGTCCTGTTTTGTCCCAAGTTGATTTACTGAAAGGTTCTACTAAACAACCAGAAAATAGTTTGGGGGAAATTAGCATAGTCGGACGCCTTTTTCTATGTTGATCTGGACTTACAGGAGGCAGATAATAATAATATAATAATAATAATCCTTTATTTATATAGCGCACACAGGTTCCGCAGCGCTTTACACTCATATTGGTTCCTGTCCCCATTGGGGCTCACAATCTAAATTCAGTACCTATCAGTATGTTTTTGGAGTGTGGGAGGAAACCGGAGTACCCGGAGGAAACCCACGCAAACACAGTGAGAACATACAAACTCATTGCAGATGTTGTCCTTGGTGGGATTTGAACCCAGGACATAGTTTTTGATACCTTTTATTGGCTAACTAAGCAGATTAGCTAATAAAAGGTATCAAAAACTATATTCGTCTCCTGTATTTCTGCGGCTAACATGGTACCAACTCTCATCTATGATCTGAACTTAATCATTGTTGACCAGTATTGATGCAGTTGCATTTTCATACACTGGTTGGAGGATATTGATGTGATCTCTGTATATTCCTTGGTTGATCAGGATGTGGGTTATTGCTTGATTTATTGCTGAGTCAAAGACCTTTTCGTAGTCAATGAAGGTTATACATAACAGAGGGTTGCGTTCATTATGCCGCTCTATAACTTGTTAAACTGTCTGGATATGGTCCAGTTTACTGAAACTGCTTCTGAAATCTGCTTGTTTTTTATGTTGACAAGTATTGTGTCCGTTCTTCTTGATAGCATTTTTGTTAAAACCTTGTAGACGACTCTCAGTAGGCTTATCGGTCTGTCGTTTTTTAGGTCTGCTTTATCGCCTTTTTTATGCATTATTCTCTATTGCAGGCACTTTTATATTTTTTAGACACAGGCATTTTGAAAATCGCTTATCCATAATTCCCAAGTGTCCCTCTTTGAGACCCAGATCCCGCTTTTCCACCCTGGTGTCCTGTGTTTAGGAGATCAGACTGTGTGGTGTGTATAGAAGTGTATCACCCTGGTGTCCCTGTGTTTAGGAGATCAGACTGTGTGGTATGTATATAAGTGTATCACCCTGATGTTCCTATGTTTAGGAGATCAGACTGTGTGGTGTGTATATAAGTGTATCACCTTCGTGTCCCTGTGTTTAGGAGATCAGACTGTGTGGTGTGTATAGAAGTGTATCACCCTGGTGTCCCTGTTTTTAGGAGATCAGACTGTGTGGTGTGTACCACCCTGGTGTGCCTGTGTTTAGGAGATCAGACTGTGTGGTGTGTATAGAAGTGTATAACCCTGGTGTCCCTGTGTTTAGGAGATCAGACTGTGTGGTGTGTATATAAGTGTACCACCCTAGTGTCCCTGTGTTTAGGAGATCAGACTGCGTGGTGTGTATATAAGTGTATCACCCTGGTGTCCCTCTGTTTAAGAGATCAGACTGTGTGGTGTGTATATAAGTGTATCACCCTGGTGTCCCTGTGTGTAGGAGATCAGACTGTGTGGTGTATATATAAGTGTATCACCCTGGTGTCCCTGTGTTTAGGAGATCAGACTGTGTGGTGTGTATAGAAGTGTATCATCCCGGGGTCCCTGTGTGTAGGAGATCAGACTGTGTGGTGTGTATATAAGTGTATCACCCTGGTGCCCCTGTGTTTAGGAGATCAGACTGTGTGGTGTGTATAGAAGTGTATAACCCTGGTGTCCCTGTGTTTAGGAGATCAGACTGTGTGGTGTGTATAGAAGTGTATCACCCTGGTGTCCCTGTGTTTAGGAGATCAGACTGCGTGGTGTGTATATAAGTGTATCACCCTGGTGTCCCTCTGTTTAAGAGATCAGACTGTGTGGTGTGTATATAAGTGTATCACCCTGGTGTCCCTGTGTTTAGGAGATCAGACTGTGTGGTGTGTATATAAGTGTATCACCCTGGTGTCCCTGTGTTTAGGAGATCAGACTATGTGGTGTGTATAGAAGTGTATCACCCTGGTGACCCTGTGTGTAGGAGGTCAGACTGTGTTGTGTGTATATAAGTGTATCACCCTGGTGTCCCTGATTTAGGAGATCAGACTGTGTGGTGTGTATAGAAGCGTATCACCCTGGTGACCCTGTGTTTAGGAGATCAGACTGTGTGGTGTATATATATAAGTGTATCACCCTGGTGTCCCTGTGTTTAGGAGATCAGACTGTGTGGTGTGTATAGAAGTGTATCATCCCGGGGTCCCTGTGTGTAGGAGATCAGACTGTGTGATGTTTATATAAGTGTATCACCCTGGTGCCCCTGTGTTTAGAAGATCAGATTGTGTGGTGTGTATAGAAGTGTATCACCCTGGTGTCCCTGTGTTTAGGAGATCAGACTGTGTGGTGTCTATATAAGTGTATCACCCTGGTGTCCCTGTGTTTAGGAGATCAGACTGTGTGGTGTGTATAGAAATGTATCACCCTGGTGTCCCTGTGTTTAGGAGATCAGACCGTGTGGTGTGTATAGAAGTGTATCACCCTGGTGTCCCTGTGTTGAGGAGATCAGACTGTGTGGTATGTATATAAGTGTATCACCCTGGTGTCCCTGTGTTTAGGAGATCAGACTGTGTGGTGTGTATAGAAATGTATCACCCTGGTGTCCCTGTGTTTAGGAGATCAGACTGTGTGGTGTGTATATAAGTGTATCACATTGCGTCACAGCAATAAACTTCACATTAATGTTTGTTTAAACTTCAATATATGAATTTTTAAATCAGCCTGTGTAAATTACTTTCATCTTGTTCTAAATCCTTTATTCAATTACACAAAGCGGTGTCATTAGGTCATGAAATAACCTTAAAATTCTCATTAATGCTCCGCCTGTCGGGCATGTCCCCAGCAAGGTTTAGTGTGTGTGTATATATATATATATATATATATATATATATATATATATATATATATATATATAGGGCTCAAAATTTCCACTCACCACTAGCCAATGGCCAGTGAAAATTTAGCCTTGGCGAGTACAAATTCAGCCCTGGTGGGTATGTTATGTCTTGCAGTGGCAAGTAACTTTTCAGATCTGGCTAGTAGCAAAGGACTTCATATGTTAAGCCCTGTATATATATATATATATATATATATATATATATATATATATACACACACACAACACAAGCCTTAAACATGTACAGTTAGCTTTTGATATTTCACCTTCAGCTGAATTTCTCTGAGGCCTCTAAATTCAGGAAGCTTGCTCCTCCTTGTGTCATTTTCTTCCTTTAAAGGGTTAGTAATGTCCAATGATAATGTTATGGTGCGTTGTAGATTAAAAAAGCTGACAGAAGGAGAGCTGCAATAATGAGATTTAAAAAGAACTACATCACTGGAATGGTCTACAAAGTGTGCTTGCAAACCAGGAACACTTTGTAGATCGTTCCAATGAAGTAATTATTTTTAAATACCGCTATTTCGGCTGACGTCTGGAGAAGTGGAGGGAGGGGGGAACTTTAGTAGTGAATATCTCTCAAACCATAAAGGTTTGAGAGATGGGATTTGCTCCACATAATTTATTTTCTTTAAACCTACAACACAGTATAAAATTATCATTGGACATTACTAACCCTCTAAACCTCCCACTTAATAGCAAAAGCCAAACCCAGTCACGAAAATGTACAGATAGATCATGAGCTGGAGAGGGTCGGGTGAGATCTGAGTCGCTGGCATCACCACAGTGGACAATATCAAGATCACAGACTCTACCAATTGTTACAGCAACACAGTAAGCTGGTCAACCTGATTATTAATATATTATGTGAATTGGAGTTATGAGTACAAACATAAAAATGCAGATCTGATTTAGTTTCTCCCACTAGCATACTACTACTCTTATCTCCAGTTTTCATAGGAGGCACTGCCTATTTAACCCATTGAGTGCCAGAGAGTAATATAATGGCTGGATTCCTCTTTGGCTCTTAAAAGGCAAATATCACATTTTAATGTGTCTGCTCCAATAGGAATGGGATAGGGTCTGCCTGTAAATGGAAACCCTATGGCGGTGTTGGTTACCCCTAGAACTGTACCACGTGTTTTGACGTATGTGGACTGAGCATCTTTCTCAGGTAGCCAGGGCACCAGTGGGGCATGCAGTAGGAGGAACAGGTAGGATGCCTTTCAGTGAGATCAGCTTAAGAACCACAGGTTACCCACATCTATGATTAAAGCCCAATTAGAATACCTGTTGTTACCTACTTTCCACTACATCTCCATCTGAGCTCTTTTATTATCTTGTTATTTTTCTCAGACAGATGGCAAGTCCTAGATTACCAACTGGTGTTTATTAATTGTCAGCGGTTTTGACTGGAGGGCATTGTCTCTTCTAAATGTCTTTTCAGTATGAAAATATTTAGAAGTGGCTTTGTTCTTTGTGTAATGTGATGCAATTACTGTTACTGGTCCTCCAAGTCTGCAACAGTACCACCGTTAGGTGGGAAGGTCAGAAATAGTGCCACACCCATCCTCTCACAAACATCACTCTGTAATAACTTTTGAATGAGTCATCTCCCAGTAGTCAACATTCCATTAGGAAAGAATAGTATGCACACTGCTATATATATTTCTTGTAATAAAGATGTCTCCGACACTTATGCCTAAGAACCTTCTTGTTCCAAGTATCAGAAGGTCCACTAAGGGGGGAGCATATAAATTATGATATTCTCATCATGTGGGTAGGATTGGGATGAGGGGTTTGCCATTAAAATGGGAGGCGATTGGGTAGAACAGGATGGAGAGTGACAGTAACTGGCAGTGAAGTGGGCAGAGTTACAAGGGAACTCACTGAGCCCTAAGAATCAGCCTCTGTCCCAGAGAACTGGCAATTAAAGGAGCAGTAAACTTTTTTTTTATGAAATAATATATATATTGTAGGGCGTTTCATGTTGAGTAAAAAAAGGGTACTCCCACTGCTGAGAGATACATATTTCCAGCCGTATTACAGTTTGAACCCATGTTTTTTAACATTAGCAATGCCCTATAGTGGTCAAATTCCAATTATTAATTTTGTTACATTCTAATGGAGAGTAAAGTCAGTGACTTACAGTTCTACATATAATGTGGTAGAAACTGCTGAGTCACTTCCTGTCAGTTAGAACAATCAGGAAGTAATCACACAGTAAATTCACTTCCTGATTGTTTGAACCATTATAAATGTTGAATAAAACAACTGCTTTAAAATTAGAAGGAAAAATGTTTCATTGTTTTTTTTTGTTTTTTGTTTTTTTTTACCCCCGCTAACTTTTGTCTGGGTAAAAACTCCTGATGGCCACTATGAATCTATTCTGCATGCACTGTTCCTTCAAATTAGTTTTTCATTATCACTGGATATTATGCCCATGGAGGCAGACATGCTTAAATTTCCAGGCCTCTGGGATCCAAAACTCCTTCTATTGAAGACATCCTAAGATTTCATGGTCTGATTAAGGTAAGCTAGCATTTATTAGTTGGAAGTGTATGTGTTCCTTTAATTCAGATTTTGCTGACCAAAACACAATATTATGAATTAAAAGTCATCTGTGCCAAAACACGATTGTTTCTTGAGGAATTCATCACTTTATGCAGGCTTCCTGTGAGAAAACAAATAAATTGTAGTGTTACAGTTTTGCCAAAAAAAATGAAGCTTTCCTAACAGTTTGCATGTTCTTACCCTAGAAAACAATACGTTAGAATACCGGAGAGTTTTCCTTTTAATAATTGTGTGGACTAAATACATGAGTACGCTCCTAACATCTGTTTCCTATAATTTCCATCCAGTGGACCCGGCTGCCTCAGTTTGATGATAGAATTATATCTCACTTAAGTGCTGTATTCTGTTATTCACACTGGACTTAACCCATTGAGTGCCAGAATGGTATCAAACACAGTGAGTTACAACGCGTTGGGATACCTCTCCTGCATTTGAAGGGTTAATGTCTTATAGCCAATCAAAATCATTGACATTTCTTTATATCCCTTGTTTAAAGTGGGACTTTCTTAAGACGAACATAGAGGCTTAAATCA
This sequence comes from Rhinophrynus dorsalis, assembly GCA_037306005.1. Classification (NCBI taxonomy): domain Eukaryota; kingdom Metazoa; phylum Chordata; class Amphibia; order Anura; family Rhinophrynidae; genus Rhinophrynus; species Rhinophrynus dorsalis. Next base: position 492,643,533 of record CM074722.1, on the reverse strand, counting down.
TAATTACCTTAAGGATATGCCTAGACCAGTGGTTCTCAGCCCATGCCCTCAGTGGCCACTAACAGGCCAGGATTTGAGGATTTCCTTGTTAGAGCGCAGGTGAATTAATCAATGTGAATGAACTTCTGATCACCACACCTGTGATCTAGCAGAGAAATCCCTAAGTCCTGGCCTGTTAGTGGGTCCCGAGGACAGGAGCTGAGAAGCACTGCTCTATGTTCATCTTATGAAAGTTCAGCTTTAAAGTGTTAGTAATGTCTAAAAAAAACTTTTTTGCATTTAGAAGCGCTTAAAAAGCTGAGCTAAATGCAAAAAAAACTTATCTCTCAAACCGCTTTAAGAGATACAGGCGTTTAAAGTTTGATTTCTCCTACTGACAGCTGTAAACACTAGGCACACGTTTTTTTAGACCATTCCAATGAAGGGATTCCGTGTAAGTAACGAGATCTCGGCACTTCTCAAGCACCACAGTGTCGACCGACACGGATCTCCTGCTGACAGCTTTACAGCTGTCAGTAGGAAAAATCAAACTTTAAACGCCTGTATCTCTTAAAGTGGTTTGAGAGATAAGTTTTTTTTGCATTTAGCTCAGCTTTTTAAGCGCTTCTAAACGCAAAAAACATTTTGTTGGACATTACTAACACTTTAAAGGTTCCTTGAGGAATGATTAGATCATCTCTGTGTTAGCGCAAACACTGACACAGCACCTAGAATCCTAGGGCATTAAGGGTTAATATCTGACAGATCTCAGGGTGGGCTCGTTTCAAAAGTTCCCAGATGTATGTACATCTCTATCAGTGAAAGTCAGAGTGCAATGGTGTACAGGTGTCTCAGATCAAATTCTTATTTTATGATGTTATTTGGCTAAGTATATTCTTATATATATACTAGCAGTTTGGGACGGCGTTGCCCGTTATGTTATGCAGGAAATGTTTCTTTTTTTTTAAAATAAATGTTATGATAGTGAATTATAGCGTAGGGTGTACGTGTCAGAAAGGTACACACAGTGATAGACAGAGACACATGCAACACACACATATACACACACATGCACTGACAACACAAACAGTGACACACAGCTGCAAATCAGAACATAAATACATACAGTGTGAGCAGTGTAAGTAACATACCTCCCAACATTTCATATGGCCAAAGAGGGACACTTGTGTTTTCGGTGGTGTTACTGGGGGCGTGGCTGGTGGTGTATTTTAGAGAATTTTTAACCCTTTGAGTGCCAGGGGGTAAGCAATGCATTGCATCCCCTCTGGCATTGAAATGGTTAAGTTACTCTTTCTGTAAGTGAATGATTTAGAAGAAGATGAAAGTATTTTTTTACACAGACTAATTTAACAGATATATACAGAAGTTTATACCCACATTACTGTGGGTTTTATTGATGTGGAGCAATCTGATACACTGGTATATACACCACACAATGTGATCTCCTAAATAGAGGAGCAGAGGGATTTGGGTGTCAAACAGGGACTGTCCCTCCTATACTGTATAGTGCCAGTCCTTATACACAGACACATGCAGACTGTATACTATACAGCAGAGGTTCTCAGCCCATGCCCTCAGTGGCCACTAACAGGCCAGGACTTAGGAATTTCACTGCTAGAACACAAGTGTGTTGATCAGAGGCTCAGTCATATTGATTAACTCACCTGTGCTCTTAAAAGGAAATTCTAAAATCCTGGCCTGTTAATAGCCACTGAGGGCACAGATTGAGAACCACTGCTATACAGTGCCAGACCATTATAGAGAATTTTTAACCCTTTGAGTGCCAGGGGGTAAGCAATGCATTGCATCTCCTCTGGCACTGAAATGGTTAAGTTACTCTTTCTGTAAGTGAATGATTTAGAAGAAGATGAAAGTATTTTTTACACAGACTAATTTAACAGATATATACAGAAGTTTATACCCACATTACCGTGGGTTTTACTGATGTGGAGCAATCTGATACACTTGTACATTAGGCTGACCAGACCTCACCTTTAACCAGTGACACATATGAAAAATGCATACTGCAGGGCTGCTTTGATTTTGGTGCACTCCTGAAATATGCTTATTTCCTATGTGTCCCCGGTTAAAGGTGAGGTCTGGTCAGCCTACTGTATATACACCACACCGTGTGATCTCCTAAATAGAGGAGCAGAGGGATTTGGGTGTCAAACAGGGACTGTCCCTCCTGTACTGTATAGTGCCAGTCCTTATACACAGACTGTATACTATACAATGCCAGACCATACATGCTATACAGTGAGCTATGTACAGCATGGAGATGATTGCAGGAACTGGCACCTCTACTTACAGACAGACTGACAAACAACCTGCTCTCTTTCTCTCTCTTTGTGCAATATATAAATACAGTCACATCCATGTCTCTGCCATTTACCAGCTCAGCTGAAGCCTTGCTCTGCACTGCCTGATCACCTCTCTGCCGTTGTTTCCACTTTCTCAGCAAGCCAGTATCCTGCTGATTGTTTAGAAATCAGCTCACTTGTAGTAATTAGCAGAGCTCTGTAGGCTCAAAGACAGGGAATGAAGAAGCTGCATAATACAGATTGGACCATGGCCTTCCAGCTGTAGCTTGAACATTGTTCCCATCATCCTCAGCGTGCGTGTGTGTATATGTGTATATGTGTGTATGTGTCTGCTAGTGTGTGTGTGGGAGGGCATGTGCATGTGTCTGTGGTGTAGGAGTGTGTGGCAGCCATTTTTTTTTTCAGCCTTAGATAGTGGTGGGCGGGCTGGATAGTGGGGGCAGGCCAAAAATCACACTCCCACAGAATCACCCAATGGCAGCAGTAATCCTTTTTACTGCCGCCCCTGGGTGTGTTTTGCCAGGCACAAAGTCTTCTTTTATATATATAGATATCAACCAAATCTGCAGAATAAAGCATGGCGTTTCAGTTTCCTAAACCAACAGATGAATGATCCCTATATTACAGTTTAACCCTTTGTATGCTAGAGTGGTCCCCAATGCACTGTAGACCTTTCTAGTGTACAAGTGGGTAACCCATCGTGGACAAGAGGATTGTGCAACGCATTATACACCCGCTCTGATCCTCAATGGGTTAACCGCTTGAATGCCGGAGTGGTACGCAACACGTTGTGTACTGCTCTGGTGCTCAAAGGGTTAAAGACAAAATTTGCATCCTAAACCTCCCCTCCTTAGCATCATATCATGAACATACGAATATCCCATTCTCTAAAAGGGAAGCAGTTCATTGTAGACCTCTTTAGGGGTTAAAAGCCAAAATGATTTGTCCCCTATGGTGCAGTTGGTTTGCTCATATACGTGCTCCAGTTCTTGGTTCCTATTCCTTGTTATACCCCATCAAACAGTTAATTGTAAACTGTTCCATAATCCTTCATTATTAAATGCCCAGGATCAAATCCCATTAGTGTTGATTATAAACGGCACACATAATTCATTTCCACTTTGACATGAAAGCTTTACTTGTAATCATGTTTGTTATTGCATTAAGGTTAATGGTGAAAGTATTCCAGTGGCTGAGGAGGAAGTATGAGGGAGATTTGTAAAAGAGTTCCTAGTACTTTTTAAGGAACGGTCCTTAAAGGGATAGGAATGTCTGCAATTAAGTAGATCTCCAAGTCTTCTTTATTATAAATCTAACACATTGCGCTATATTTAGCAAATTACTTTTAATGTAGTTCTCAAGATATTAAATGTAGAAAGATCCCCCTCCCACCCCTTCTGGCCGCCTCCCACTGAATCTGGAATCTGGTTGTGGGACCGGACGGATGTAGCGAGGGACAAACTTCAGTCAGTAAATATAAGGAAAACCCTGCCCCACCTTGACGAAGGAGGGCAGGATTTTCCTTTGTTTACTGAAGTTTGTCCCTCGCCGCTCTCCATCCGGACCAGACTGCAGATTCAGTGGGAGGCGGCCAGAAGGGGCGGGAGGGGGATCTTTCTACATTTAACCCCTTAGTGACTGGCCGCGTGCACACTTGGCTGGCACTTAACGCCCGTGGTACTTTTTTTTTTTCTTCAAACGATTCTGGAATCCCCGAACTGCGTGCAGCTGCTCAGGGACCCGGAGCAGGTACGTTAATTGTCACTAAGTGACAGTATTTGCGGAACGTACCAGGTAAGTCCATTGTCCTTAAGGGGTTAATATATTGAGAACTGCAGAAAAGTAAGTTGCTAAATATAGCGCAATGTGTTAGATTTACAGTAAAGAAGATTCTGCAATCTATTTGATTGATAACATTACTATCCCTTTAAGTCCTCACAACTGGAGATAATGTGAGGGACGATTTATAAATTACTTAAGGCATTTTTATAAATATGGCGTTATTTCTCTGGCATTAACGCCGGAAGGCTTAAGGACAGCATATACCTGGCATTTGTCTCGAAAAGCGACATCCTTTATTATAATTTGCTAGGAAATTTGTCAGACGCTGTCACGCGCAGTAGAGACGTCTGTGCGCGCTGCAGTCATGCACAGTATAGACTGCCTGCGCTGTGGCGTGTTCAGCCAGTCAGTACTACACATGACTGCTACGCCGCCAGTGTTGGCCGTTTACACAGGCTTTAAAACTAGTTTCTTTATAATTGTGCAACTTTTTACAAACATCATTACTCCATTACAAAAAAAACAAAAAAACTACATGGCATACAGCCCTCCTAAAATGGGGGGAGAGTCACTAAGCGGTGGTAAAGCAGAGATGACTTCTCCATCTCCAATTCCTATGTAATTCTATGGAGCCAATGCACTAAGATTTCTTCAACTTTGGAGATCTTAGTGACTATGCTCAATAGAATAACATAGGAACTGGAGAAGTGATATGACTGGAGAAGTTATCTCCACTTTATCACCTCTTTATCACCGCTTAGTGAATGTCTTCCCGGGCATTCTTAGTTTTATAACTATCAAAGACACTGTTACAGCCATTTTAAAGCTTCTTTTTTGCTTAAAGGGATAGTAATACTTCTTTTTATCTTTATTTTATTTTGTAGACATTAAAAAAAATATGAAGAATGATGTAAGTCTTATCTCTCAAACCTTTATGGTTTGAGAGATGTTCACAAGCAAAGTTTCCCCTCACTGACCAAAACGGTCAAGTCTGCCATCTAGCTGTCAATTTTGGAATCCACTCAGCGGACCGGCCGTGGCTCTACAGCAGAGCTGAGATTGTGAGATATAAGAAGAACTACTTCATTCGAATAGTCTACAAAGTGTGCCTGGTTTGCAAGCACACTTTTTAAACCTTTCCAATGAAATAGTTATTTTTATATCTTGAGATCTCGGCTCTGCTGAAGAGCCACCGGTTGCTCTGCGGACCGGATTCCAAATCTGACAGCTAGATGGCAGACTTGACTGTTTTGGTCAGTGAGGGGAAACTTTGCTTGTGAATATCTCTCAAACTATAAAGGTTTGAGAGATAAGACATATATTGTTCTTCATGTTTTTTTAATGCCTACAAAATAAAATATCGATAAAACGAAGTATTACTATCCCTTTAACTCCATGTTTATAAATCTTCCCCGGGTGAGACTGGTTTGCACCAGAATGACTACACTTCATTGTCGTACCAACCTCTCTATATCTACAGATCAGGAATGAAAAGGGAATAGCAGAAAACAACCCACTTGTCATTCTCCTCTCCTGTGATCAAAGGGTGACACTAATAAAAGAGCCTTTTAGCAGAGCCTTATACCTACCCTCTCTTAGTTCACGGAAGTGCTTGACTAGTTCTCCAAAGGGTGCCGGGAAACAAAGGAAAGTAGGTCAAGACTCTCAGCAGCTCTTTATAAACTGCTCTGAGACAATCTGGTAGGGGGCGAGGAAGTGGATGGTAAGGGATGACCTAAACACGTCTTTGGAAAAACATGGGACAGCAGGGATCTGCACTTTAGAACATAAAGAGCAAGTGGGTTGCCTGAGCTGAGCCAGGGTACTATAAAACAATGATCGTTTTATTGGCTGCCCGTCTTAAAGGGATAGTAATGGTTTGTTTAAAGTTTATTTAATATTGTAGTGCTTCCAAAATGAAATAGAACGCCCCCAGTCCTGTCTCTCAAACCTTTATGGTTTGAGAGAAAATCGTACTGAAAGTTCCCCCTCTCTCCCCTTTCTCTGACGTCAGCGTCAAGGGGAATTCGATCCTGGGATTATCTGGCGGCTCTGCAGCAGAGCCGCGATCGCGTTATTGACAAAGAAATCCTTCACTGCAGTGGTCCGGTACGTGTGCTTGGAAACCAAGCTCACGTAGAAGAGCATTCCAGCGAAGGAGTTCTTTGCCAATAATGCGATCGCAGTTCTGCTGCAGAGCCACCAGATGCTGAGGACGTCACATGCAAAATAATAAAGACATGCTCATATTTGCTGTATAAGCTATCATTTAAGCCACACTTGTACAGGGGTAATAGATTCCCTTTAAAAGCCTCATTTAAAGGGATAGTAATACTTAAAATGTAAAAGAAATATGTTGTAGAGTTTATCCCCCTGAGTAAAATAAGAGTACTCCCACTGCTGAAAGGTGTTTCATTCAAAAGTTATTAATTTTCAAAGTTGAATTTTTTAGGTGCAATATCACAGTGGCCTGAAATTGTACAGTGGCGCTGTTGCTACACCATCCTATGGAGATTTATGGTCCCGGGACCAGAGCTGTCCATAGGATGGTGTAACAACAGCGCCACTGTACAATTTCAGGCCACTGTGATATTGCACCTAAAAATTTCAACTTTGAAAATTAATAACTTTTGAATGAAACACCTTTCAGCAGTGGGAGTACTCTTGTTTTACTCAGGGGGATAAACCCTACAACATGCAATTTTTTACATTTTAAGTATTACTATCCCTTTAAATCCATGTGAATGTTTATTTGTTCTCTCTGCTGCAACTGGTTCATCCCACAATTGCAGCACTTTGCTTTAATACATAAGACCCAGTTCTGTGTGAGAAGTAATAAGGGAAATAGTCGTGTACAAGGCACTTGTCGGATCCACACTCCTGTGATCAAACAAGAGCAAAGATGAAAGGAGCCGTAAGTGGAGATTTTACCTCCCCGCTCTTACTGTAAGTGCTGTCTGAACAGTCTTTCTATTAGTCACATAAAGTGAAATGGAAGTTTTGCGATTTGCGCATCATTAACCCAGACCTCGTTCTATAATTAACCCCTTAAGGACCCGGGGGTGGTGTAACACATTGCGGCAAGTGCCATTTACTGTTACTATAGCTAAATTGCTTTTTCCATAACTGTTCTGAATAGCCTTGGTTTCACAGCCAGGTTCCTGGGGAGCGTTCCCATTCATTCACGAACTTGTCATCAGGTCATTGTGTCTGTTGCCGGTCTCCGGCAAACCCTGCATCTTGCTTTCCAGTCTCCTGCTGCCCGTGACCCCATCTTGTTCAGAACATTGTACCACTGACCCCCTAAGCAGCAGATTGCTCTTAATGACTTGTATAGGCAATTGCTTAACCCTTTTAGTGCTAGAGAAGTATTCATCGCACAGCAACGCAATGCGTTGGATGAGGTATTTGGTACTCAAAGGGTTAAGGTTTTCCTGACATTTCTTAAAAGGGAATTAAAATAAGTACCTCTAAATTTATGTAACCCCTTTCAAATGCTAAAGATGTCTCCAGCACAATGCTTTTCAACGCACAGCTGTCTGAGGTGTAATTACAGGGTTGCAGACAATGCAGTCATGATGGGCCCCAATATGTTTTAGTTATGACCACTCTCTGGTGCCCTCCAATAAATAGTTACGCAACTGGTTAGGTCATTTTTAACATTCAGTAGGTTAATGGAAGGACATTCTTAAGAATTTGTCCTTCATACAGTAGGCAGGTATGTCTATTTATTGATTTTTTTTTTTGAACTCTGTAGCTGTCTATAACTGAACAGGGACATTTTGCTATCTTGAGAAGGTGTACCATTTTAATAACTGGTCATGCTCTCATTGAGACTGGTAAAATCCTTCTGTTAAACATGGTACTCCTACCAAGGTAAGTCCTTCTGTCACACACAGTAATTATATAGATATACCTGACTGCTGTGTTATGGACTCCTACCTAGGTAAGTCCTTCTGTTACACACGGTAATTATATAGATACACCTGGCTGCTGTGTGATGGACTCCTATCAAGGTAAGTCCTTCTGTCACACACAGTAATTATACAGATGCACCTGACTGCTGTGTTATGGACTCCTACCTAGGTAAGTGCTTCTGTTACACACAGTAATTATGTAGATGTACCTGACTGCAGTATGATGGACTCCTACCTAGGTAAGTCCTTCTGTTACACACAGTAATTATATAGATACACCTGACTGCTGTATGATGGACTCCTACCTAGGTAAGTGCTTCTGTTACGCACAGTAATTATATAGATACACCTGACTGCTGTTTGATGGACTCCTGCCTAGGTAAGTGCTTCTGTTACACACGGTAATTATATAGATACATGACTGCTGTATTATGGACTCCTACCTAGGTAAGTACTTCTGTTACGCACAGTAATGATATAGATACACCTGACTGCTGTGTGATGGACTCCTACCTAGGTAAGTCCTTCTGTTACGCACAGTAATTATATAGATACACCTGACTGCTGTGTGATGGACTCCTACCTAGGTAAGTGCTTCTGTTACGCACAGTAATGATATAGATACACCTGACTGCTGTGTGATGGACTCCTACCTAGGTAAGTGCTTCTGTTACAGTAATTATATAGATACACCTGACTGCTGTATGATGGACTCCTACCTAGGCAAGTGCTTCTGTTACAGTAATTATATAGATACACCTGACTGCTGTATGATGGACTCCTACCTAGGTAAGTGCTTCTGTTACACACAGTAATTATATAGATACACCTGACTGCTGTATGATGGACTCCTACCTAGGTAAGTGCTTGTGTTACACACAGTAATTATATAGATACACCTGACTGCTGTATGATGGACTCCTACCTAGGTAAGTGCTTGTGTTACACACAGTAGTTATATAGATACCCCTGACTGCTGTATGATGGACTCCTACCTAGGTAAGTGCTTCTGTTACACACAGTAATTATATAGATACACCTGACTGCTGTATGATGGACTCCTACCTAGGTAAGTGCTTCTGTTACACACAGTAATTATATAGATACACCTGACTGCTGTATGATGGATTCCTACCTAGGTAAGTGCTTCTGTAACACACAGTAATTATATAGACATACCTGACTGCTGTATGATGGACTCCTTCCTAGGTAAGTGCTTCTGTTACACACAGTAATTATATAGATACACCTGACTGCTGTGTGATGGACTCCTACCTAGGTAAGTGCTTCTGTTACACACAGTAATTATATAGATACACCTGACTGCTGTGTGATGGACTCCTACCTAGGTAAGTGCTTCTGTTACACACAGTAATTATATAGATACGCCTGACTGCTATATGATGGACACCAACCTAGGTAAGTGCTTCTGTTACGCACAGTAATTATATAGATACACCTGACTGCTGTGTGATGGACTCCTACCTAGGTAAGTGCTTCTGTTACGCACAGTAATGATATAGATACACCTGACTGCTGTGTGATGGACTCCTACCTAGGTAAGTGCTTCTGTTACAGTAATTATATAGATACACCTGACTGCTGTATGATGGACTCCTACCTAGGCAAGTGCTTCTGTTACAGTAATTATATAGATACACCTGACTGCTGTATGATGGACTCCTACCTAGGTAAGTGCTTCTGTTACACACAGTAATTATATAGATACACCTGACTGCTGTATGATGGACTCCTACCTAGGTAAGTGCTTGTGTTACACACAGTAATTATATAGATACACCTGACTGCTGTATGATGGACTCCTACCTAGGTAAGTGCTTGTGTTACACACAGTAGTTATATAGATACCCCTGACTGCTGTATGATGGACTCCTACCTAGGTAAGTGCTTCTGTTACACACAGTAATTATATAGATACACCTGACTGCTGTATGATGGACTCCTACCTAGGTAAGTGCTTCTGTTACACACAGTAATTATATAGATACACCTGACTGCTGTATGATGGATTCCTACCTAGGTAAGTGCTTCTGTAACACACAGTAATTATATAGACATACCTGACTGCTGTATGATGGACTCCTTCCTAGGTAAGTGCTTCTGTTACACACAGTAATTATATAGATACACCTGACTGCTGTGTGATGGACTCCTACCTAGGTAAGTGCTTCTGTTACACACAGTAATTATATAGATACACCTGACTGCTGTATGATGGACTCCTACCTAGGTAAGTGCTTCTGTTACACACAGTAACTATATAGATATACCTGACTGCTGTATGATGGACTCCTACCTAGGTAAGTGCTTCTGTTACACACAGTAATTATATAGGTACACCTGACTGCTGTATGATGGACTCCTACCTAGGTAAGTGCTTCTGTTACACACAATAATTATATAGATACACCTGACTGCTGTATGATGGACTCCTGTCTAGGTAAGTACTTCTGTTACACACAGTAATTATATAGATACACCTGACTGCTGTATGATGGACTCATACCTACACAATAATTATATAGATATATAGGCAGGGCTTAAAACTTGAAGTCCTTTGCTACTAGCCAGACCTGAAAATGTACTCGCCACTGTAAGCCATAACATACCCACCAGGGCTGAATTTCTATTCGCCAGGGCTAAATTTTCACTTGCCATTGGCTAGTGGCGAGTGGAAATTTTGAGCCTTGATATATGTATACGCAGATCCTATTAGCCAATGTTGCGGCCCTCCTTGGAGGGAAATATTGAGTGTACGGCCCTTGCCTATATTTGAATTTGACATGTCTGTTCTAGAATCTACATTTAAGGAAACTTATGTGTCAACATGTCAAAGATGTCCGAGATCTCAGGGTCAGATCATTCTTAAAGTTACATTATTCCTCATTGACAGCAATGGGGTACTTTGCACGTAATAGTGTCCCATGTTGTATTCCAGCTCTGTAGTTAATTGCGGTCCCAGGTATGGACATGAAGTATTTCCTATCTATTCAGTTGTGTGGACGCACTGGAAATGAAGACTTCCTCTGAGCATTTCTTTTCTTTCAGACTCCCAGCAAAAAATATGCACTTAAGCTGGGTCTTCCCCATGCCTGTAGGAGTTAATTACAGTCCTTTTCTGTGATGATGAACGGCCCATTGAGCCAGGAATGCCCAATCTGTGAACTGGCTTGCAGGGGGAGGGGAGTTTGTACTTGTCCTGCTCTCCCTCCCAGCTGCTACCTCTGAGCTTCTTTCAGGACTTGTTTGATTTGGCGTGAGCCTCTTCTCCTCTGTGTGCTAACTGCCTTAGCACGTCTGTAAGCGGGTGATCATTGATGGGAAGAGAGCCACACAATCACTTGCCCCGAGCAAGAAGCTGGGAGCCTTACGATGACTCGAGGTGAACCCTGGAGACGGGTGACGTGGATTTTTAGGGGCGTCTGTTGCTTTGGCAGGTGCTTTTGAAGAAGGTTTGGGAAATGAGTGCCATGCTTTGGAGGTGGGAACAAAACAACGCAACGATGAAACTGGTAAGGGTTAAAAAAAACGTAAAAGAATAGGTACAGAGACAAAAGTGGGTAATTATGGTGCAAACCAACTGCGCTGTTGATGCCGAATACAAATTGCAAAGCATCCCATAGGCTCAGTGACACATTGGGATAAAGAGGATGATGCGCTCTGAAGAATGACTGTATCTCTGAGTCAGTCTATTACTGCATTATTGGGGACAAGTACAAATTCTCATTGATTTAAATGGGGTGTTTATTCATGTGAATGCTTTGCAATGTGTTGGAGACCTCTCTAGTATTCAGAGGGTTTAAATCTCCATTTAAATCAATGAGGATTTGGGGAATTTTAATTTCTTCCCTACAGTACGATTTGTCCCAGAATTTCCCCGCTTTCCCTTGTGTGTGTATATATATATATATATATATATATATATATATATATATATATATATATAGTGCCTCATGTTTTGAAGCATTTAGTGAAATGTTATTTTTTTTTACTGTCTGTTTGGACTTTTGTGTTTTAATGAAGCTACCAAGGTGTGGAAATCTTTTAAGCCGTTTGGTAAAATATATTCATCCTTTGATTGCCAGAGCGGTATGCAATCAGTTGCATGTTGCTTTGTGACTTAAGGGGTTAAATGACATTAGTATAAAAACAGCAGGTAGAGTGTTGAGTTTGCTGTCTTGAAATTAACTCGATTAGCCCCTTAAAGAGGAACTATCACCCCAAATAAAGCACCCCCCAAATAATTAGTTATATAACGATAACCATAGAAATAGCACTATCATCCAACATAAGCCCAGCATTATTAACCCCTTAAGGACCATTGATGTTGCAGGACCAGTGACAGTCCTGGCACGTCACGTACTTTTACAAACCGTGCTCCTGCAGGAATACCGGGGACTGAAGTTGATCGCTCCAAGACCGGAGCAATCTCTTTCAGTCCCTCCGTTCAGCGTGCCACCCCATGTGATCAGTCACATGGGATGTCACGTCAAAGTTTTCTATGTGGTCCTTAAGGGACAGCACACCCCACTGGGAGAAAGGCTCTATATAAATACTAGTTATTATTATTATAAGCCAAGATGTCTGCACTGATGCCTGCCCGTCAGTCTCAGAAGAAGTAGGATTTCTTAAAAACTCTGTACTTATGCTGGATAATACTACTATTTCTATGCGTATCGCTATATGACTATTGGAGGGGACTTTATTTGGGGTGATAGTTCCGCTTTAAGTTTCTAGATATGTCTCCTACACATTGCAAGGCAATGTTTAAGCAAATGTAAATCCTAAATGAATAAAAAAATAAAAAACAACCAAAAAAAATGCCTTTGGATATTAATGGAGCCAGTAACATTTGATTTCAGTTAATTTGTGACTGCTCGCTGTTCCACCAAGTCAACATGCTGCACCCATAATCCAGGATGTATTACTGATAACAAAGTGGAGACGGGTTTGGATCACCTCTAAGATTATGTTCACATGAGTGGCCTCAATGTTCTGCGATTCCAGTCTGTTCAGGCTTGCCGTGTTTACTTACCTGATCTATCTCTGTTTTACCCCTGTGATCCCATCGGAGGGATGCATGATGGAGGTGTGACGAATTTCCGGCCCACACTAAATGATACCCACCTGTTTTCAGCCAGTCACTGGAAGCTGACAACAGCATTGCAAGCTCCAATGCAGATCTCTTATACGGCATCTTGGATGTGTTCAATACAGATTGCATCCAAATGGAAGTATGCTTGTGTCTGTGCATCACAAGAGGCAATAACTGCTCATGTGAACAGCACCGCTAGGGCAATCTGTTTTATTTGTATGCCTTAATAACCCTGCACTTAAATGTCTGTGAAATCCTAGTTGTCTGATGAGTGCCAGAGGGAGACACAACTCATTGCTCTGAAATGCGTCACACAGCCCTTTGGCACTCAGAAGGAATTAAGAGGACCTAACTTTGTTTACTGATTAGTTTTGGACATAAACAATAGTTTTATTATTGTTATTATTAACCCCTTAACAACCGACCACGCAGGCATGCAGCGGTCACTAAAGGACCATGGAGGTTTTTTTTATTTTTTTCCGATTCCGGACTCCCTGAATGGTGTGCAGCCACGGGGGGAGCCCAGAATTCTATGACGGTCATAGTACGTCATGGGTCGTTAACTCAGATCAATCCATGACGTACTATGACCGTCAAGGGTCGTTAAGGAGTTAAAGCGGAGCTATCACTGATATATAAGTGCTCCCAATTAATTTTTACTGTAGCAGTAAGCATTGAAATCCTTTTTTATTCTTTATTACGTGCCGGCATTATTTAGAAATATAAGTTCTTAGGAGATTCACCGCCAGACAACAGCGCAGACATCTTGCTGAAGATGGATCTGTGCTGCTGCGCTGTATTTACCTGTTTGTACCGTATGGTATAGAGCAACACCTCCTTAGGTTACTTGCTAATCAGCGAGCAGACAGGGACAGACATCACAGGCGCACATTCCGACAAGATGTCTGCGCTGTCGTCTGTCGGTGAGTCTCCTAAGAACTTAGATTTCTAAATAATTCCAGGATTTAATAAGGATTATAAAAGGATTTCAATGCTTACCGCTACAGTAAAAATAAATTGGGTGACACATATATTGTGATAGTTCCGATTTAAAATTATAATTACCTTTTTTCGTCATAGTTTGTTATCTGATCTCTCCACCTTTCTGTAATGTTCTTTCTTTCGTTATAAAAATTGGTATTTTTTTATCAACTGAACATATGTGTATTGGTTTGGGGAGCATTGTCCTGAATTATAGAGCCCACTGAAAATTTTGATTACTTTTCTGTGTTAGAGCTTACGATGTTGAGATGCAGGACAATTACAGACCTCTCAGTTTAGACAAACACCAATGGATGATTTCAATAGCCACTTAGACCAGTAAAAGCTTTTAGAAGCTTTTTTTTATTATTGGGTAGTTTCCCATGGAGAGCTGTAAGAATAGGCCACACAGGTGTAGGAACTTCCCCTCTTTACACATGTAAATTCTGTACTACTGTCTTCCAGGGCTTTACAAATGCATTCATGCTAATAGATCCATCTGAGTTAATCCTTTACATCTGCACTAAAACAATCAAGAGAAACCAAGTTTATGTCCTAAAAAGAAACGTACTGTAGAATTTTATGGCAGATACCGGTCGCTTGGCCATCCTCGTCTTCCCACTAACTTATTTATTTAAAAAGTTAAGACTCCTTTATTTAATTGGAATATACATACGACTTTAGGGAAGGTGGAGGGAGGGGTTATAAAGGTTTGAGAGATGAACCTGGGGGCTATTAAATTATTTTACAAATATGTACATTATGGGGGACAGTAATAATAAAGTATTACTATCCCTTTAAGCTCAATAAGTCAGTGGTATTGAATAAAAATCACATTTTCGGCATGAACCAGAGGTTAGACAGAGCATGAAAGTTCCGCTTTAAGTGCCGAACCACTGTGTTGGTCCTTGCACGTCATTAGTCTTTAAGTGGTTAACCTTTAGAGTGCCAGGATGGTACGCAATGCATTACTTTGCAATGGCACTCAAAGGGTTAATAATTGTTATTTTGACGTTCCCCTTCTAGCAATCAGAGATTCAAAGAAAAGCCTATGGGTTTTTGTGCTTTCCATATCACTGTGTCATGTTGCGAGTTTCTGATGGATTGTATCTAGAACATCAAACTTTGTTTACATTACTAACGTGCTATTTCTGCTGTACAAATATACTTTGTAGGTACCTATAAGAATGTTAGTCACATTAATAGCATTGGGCAGCAGGTTCGTGGCAATGCAAATGTCTAGATGCTTAGAATAGCCTCTCACCAAGAGTGATAGACGCTAACACATCACATGAATAACTTTTAATAGATATTAGGATTAAGTAAGTCAGAGCTTGATAAAAGGCCAAACTTAATGGGGACAGCTGTTTCTTATGCTCAACTATATTCTTTGATTCCTATAGAATAATATTTTCATAGGAGAAACAAAATGGGGAATGTATTAATGTACGCTCACTCAAAAAAGGTGCTTGGATTGATGATATATTTCTGCTGCGCATGTCTTATACCTATGCACTAAGTTATCTGTGCTGAAAATTCTTCCCTTAACGGTTTGCATTCCCCTCCATCTTGTTTAACTCCTTTAATGCCAGAGAGGTGCCCAATGCACACCTCTCTGGCACTCAAAGGGTTAACTATCTGTACTAACATGGCACAGAGGATACTGGCGTAACTTTAAAGGGATAGTAATACTTCATTTTATCTTTATTTTATTTTGTAGGCATTAAAAAAACATGAAGAACGATATAAGTCTTATCTCTCAAACCTTTATGGTTTGAGAGATATTCACAAGCAAAGTTTCCCCCTCCCACCCCTTTTACCTAGTGTAATCCATCTAATCTCAAATGTGGAATCCAGTCCATAGACCAGACAGATAACAGCAGGGGACAGTCTTCTTCCTATGTGAACAATGAAAGCCCTGTCCCCCTTGACAAGTTTTTCAGGTTTTTCCCTTATCTTAATTGAAGATTGTCCCTCTCTGCAATCTACCTGGGCACCTCCCTTCTGATCTGGCTGAGCAGTGTTACATCACTAAAAGGGGCGGGAGGGGGGATACTTTATCATTGAATTACTCTTGAACTACAACTCTGACAGTATTGAAATAACACTCTCCAAATTCCAAATACTATGATGATTAATTAGAGCTGCTTTTATTATGAAACATTACTATCCCTTTCAAGAGTGGGGGAAAAACTGTGCAGATATCAAAACTGATCAGTAGTGCCTGGTGTTTTTGGGAACATTATTCAACCGTGGTGCCAAGATCTTTTTGTTTATCGCTTTAATTTCTCATGCCCATAGCATGTACAATATGTGTGCAGATGCTATTACATCAAATCTGGTGTGAACTGTAAAAACCATACCTGTGTATTAGGTTAGTGCTTACTGCTTTCACATCAATCTGATACAAGAAGCGGTTGAACTGGTTTGCGCTGGGAAACCTTTTCACTAAATATCATGTAAAGAGCAGTTGAATGGAGATGGGGTTTAATAATCCACTGTACAAAACAAATCCTTTCCGTGAACAATCTGAAACTCAAGGAGGATGCAGCATTATTGTGTTCGCCATGACATCAGTGGGATTATTATAAGAATGTAACCTAATAGCACAGTAACCCAAATGACCCCTTTCTTTGCAGATATTGTTCTCGATTTCTCCTGGAAAGCAAATAATTCCAGTACAGTGGAATGAAATTTTCAGGTGGTAACGTCTCTCAAAAATAAACTCTCCTGAAACGAAAAAATCCTAATTGCCCTTATGAATTTTGACTTTGTGAATATGACATCCAGGCAAATTAATTATGAATTTCAGTCCATGTGTGTGTGTGTGTGGGGGGGGGGGGTTATTTGGAAGTGGTGCTTCTTATTTAATCACTAATATAATAATGTAATGTGTGGAGCACAGATAGTTTTGGGGATTTCTAGCTGTTGGCTGGTGAGGGGGTGATGGGAGTTTTACTCTCCTAGCTGTTGGCTGGTGAGGGGGTGATGGGAGTTTTACTCTCCAAGAGGTCCAAAGATTGACTGGACAGGTGGAGAAATACAAGACACATTACTGCACACGTGCAGCTTAACAACAGCCTTAAATTGGACCTTTCACTCAGAATTAAAAGGAAGTAGGCCCTAAGAATAATTGGCTCCTAACCCTTTCAGGGCCAGAGGGGGACGCAACACATTGCAAAACAATGTGTTGTGTTCCCCTCTGGCACTGAAAGGGTTAACTTGTTTAACAGAAGGACTTACCTAGGTGGATGTCCTTCATGCTTCAGTCAGTTACATCTATTTAATGTGTTTTTTTTGTTTGTTTTTTTGTATTTAAACCAATAAATCCTTCCTAGGGTTGGATCCACCTTAAGGACCACATAGACGTCATTCCTTGGGCCGGCACATGTGACTGACTCGCCTAACGAGGGGCTGAAACTGACTCAGATCTTGGATCAGTCAGTTTCAGACTCCTGTGCATCAGCCTCCCTGCCCCGGCGCAATTTATCTCTCCCCTCTCTTGCTGTACATCAGCCTCCCTGCCCCGGTGCAGTTTATCTCTCCCCTCTCTTGCTGTACATCAGCCTCCCTGCCCCGGCGCAATTTATCTCTCCCCTCTCTTGCTGTACATCAGCCTCCCTGCCCCGGCGCAATTTATCTCTCCCCTCTCTTGCTGTACATCAGCCTCCCTGCCCCGGTGCAATTTATCTCTCCCCTCTCTTGCTGTACATCAGCCTCCCTGCCCCGGTGCAATTTATCTCTCCCCTCTCTTGCTGTACATCAGCCTCCCTGCCCCGGTGCAATTTATCTCTCCCCTCTCTTGCTGTACATCAGCCTCCCTGCCCCGGTGCAATTTATCTCTCCCCTCTCTTGCTGTACATCAGCCTCCCTGCCCCGGTGCACTTTATCTCTCCCCTCTCTTGCTGTACATCAGCCTCCCTGCCCCGGTGCAATTTATCTCTCCCCTCTCTTGCTGTACATCAGCCTCCCTGCCCCAGTGCACTTTAGCACTCCGGTGCAGTTTATCTCTCCCCTCTCTTGCTGTATCTCCCTGCCCCGGTGCAGTTTATCTCTCCCCTCTCTTGCTGTATCTCCCTGCCCCGGTGCAGTTTATCTCTCCCCTCTCTTGCTGTCACTCTATATCTCGGCTGATCAATGTGGATCATGTTTCCTTATCTGTTCCTGACATAAAAAAGCAGAGAATTAGGAGGAACTGCCACTAATCATCAGATAAGGTCTACAGGCTCCCAAACCCTAATCCCCCCAAAGGGAGTGACTCACATCCCAAACTGTCCTAGGGCTTTGGACAACAAGGTTCCAAAACAAAGAAACCACAGTATTTAAAGGGACAGTCAACCTCCTTTTTGACTTTACATATTCTTCAAGTTTATAATATGCAGGGTCAGCTTTTTGTTCTGTTTATTTTTTCCCCATCTTCACCTATTTTGTTGTAGTTGTCTCCTCTTTATCACACCTTAGTACATCTCCCCTGTAGTCTACAACTAAAGCTCCCCCTTTGAATAATATAGGAACTGGAGAGTTTATGTCACTGGAGAAGTTATCTCCTCGTTATCACACCTTAGTACATCTCCCCCTAAATTCTATAACTAAAGCTCTCCCATAGACTAACATATAGAATTATTTTAGGAACTGGAGAAGTTATCTCCTCTTTATCACACCTTAGTACATCTGCCCTGTAGTCTATAACTAAAGATCTCCCATAGAATAACATAGGAACTGGAGAGTTTATCTCACTGGAGAAGTTATCTCCTCTTTATCACACCTTAGTACATCTCCCCCTGTAGTCTATACCTAAAGCTCTCCCATAGAATAACATAGGAACTGGAGAGTTTATCTCACTGGAGACGTTATCTCCTCTTTATCACACCTTAGTACATCTCCCCTGTAGTCTATAACTAAATCTCTCCCATAGAATAACATAGGAACTGGAGAGTTTATCTCACTGGAGAAGTGATCTCCTCTTTATCACACCTTAGTACATCTCCCCTGTTGTCTATAACTAAAGATCTCCCATAGAATAACATAGGAACTGGAGAGTTTATCTCACTGGAGAAGTTATCTCCTCTTTATCACACCTCAGTACATCTCCCCCTGTAGTCTATAACTAAAGCTCTCCTATAGAATAACATAGGAACTGGAGAGTTTATCACACTGGGGAAGTTATCTCCTCTTAATCACACCTTAGTACATCTCCCCCTGTAGTCTATAACTAAAGATCTCCCATAGAATAACATAGGAACTGGGGAGTTTATCTCACTGGAGAAGTTATCTCCTCTTAATCACACCTTAGTACATCTCCCCCTGTAGTCTATAACTAAAGATCTCCCATAGAATAACATAGGAACTGGAGAGTTTATCTCACTGGAGAAGTTATCTCCTCTTTATCACACCTTAGTACATCTCCCCTGTAGTCTATAACTAAACTCTCCCATAGACTAACATAGGAACTGGAGAGTTTATCTCACTGGAGAAGTTATCCCCTCTTTATCGCACCTTAGTACATCTCCCCCTGTAGTCTATAACTAAAGCTCTCCTATAGAATAACATAGGAACTGGAGAGTTTATCACACTGGGGAAGTTATCTCCTCTTAATCACACCTTAGTACATCTCCCCCTGTAGTCTATAACTAAAGATCTCCCATAGAATAACATAGGAACTAGAGAGTTTATCTCACTGGAGAAGTTATCTCCTCTTTATCACACCTTAGTACATCTCCCCTGTAGTCTATAACTAAATCTCTCCCATAGAATAACATAGGAACTGGAGAGTTTATCTCACTGGAGAAGTTATCTCCTCTTTATCACACCTTAGTACATCTCCCCTGTAGTCTATAACTAAAGATCTCCCATAGAATAACATAGGAACTGGGGAGTTTATCTCACTGGAGAAGTTATCTCCTCTTTATCACACCTTAGTACATCTCCCCTGTAGTCTATAACTAAATCTCTCCCATAGAATAACATAGGAACTGGAGAGTTTATCTCACTGGAGAAGTTATCTCCTCTTTATCACACCTTAGTACATCTCCCCCTGTAGTCTATAACTAAATATCTCCCATAGAATAACATAGGGACTGGGGAATTTATCACACTGGAGAAGTTATCTCCTCTTTATCACACCTTAGTACATCTCCCCTTGTAGTCTATAACTAAAGATCTCCCATAGAATAACATAGGAACTGGAGAGTTTATCTCACTGGAGAAGTTATCTCCTCTTTATCACACCTTAGTACATCTCCCCTGTAGTCTATAACTAAATCTCTCCCATAGAATAACATAGGAACTGGAGAGTTTATCTCACTGGAGACGTTATCGCCTCTTTATCACACCTTAGTACATCTCCCCCTGTAGTCTATAACTAAAGCTCTCCCATAGAATAACATAGGAACTGGAGAGTTTATCTCACTGGAGAAGTTATCTCCTCTTTATCACACCTTAGTATATCTCCCCTGTAGTCTATAACTAAAGATCTCCCATAGAATAACATAGGAACTGGAGAGTTTATCTCACTGGAGAAGTGATCTCCTCTTTATCACACCTTAGTATATCTCCCCTGTAGTCTATAACTAAATCTCTCCCATAGAATAACATTAAAACTTGAGAGATTATCTCACTGGAAAGTTATCTCTTTTGTATCACAATATATTGCATAACCATCCCGTTCATCAGCCACAGAGACAAGAATGTACTTGTCCTTAGAATTCACTGAATACCCTAGTGCCCAGTCTATTGTTAAACATCACTGTCCTAACCTGCACTGTCCTGTGTAAGCAGCCGGGGCTCTATAAATTTATATTAATTATATTATTGAAATACGGTGGATACCTCTACTTACCTCCCAAGTATCCCACTTTAATAGATATTATAGGTCCATACGTCCCAAGTGTCCCTCTTTTAGGAGATATTAGGGGTCCATACCTCCCAAGTGTCCCTCTTTTATGAGATATTAGGGGTCCATACCTCCCAAGTGTCCCTCTTTTATGAGATATTAGAGGTCCATAACTCCCAAGTGTCCCTCTTTTAGGAGATATTAGGGGTACATACCTCACAAGTGTCCCCTCTTTAGGGGGGACAGTCCTCTTTGAGACCCAAATCCCTCTGTCCCTCTTTCCCACCCTGGTGTCCCTGTGTTTAGGAGATCAGACTGTGTGGTGTGTATAGAAGTGTATCACCCTGGTGTCCCTGTGTTTAGGAGATCAAACTGTGTGGTGTGTATAAAAGTGTATCACCCTGGTGTCCCTGTGTTTAGGAGATCAAACTGTGTGGTGTGTATAGAAGTGTATCACGCTGGTGTCCCTGTGTTTCGGAGATCAGACTGTGTGGTGTGTATAGAAGTGTATCACCCTGGTGTCCCTGTGTTTAGGAGATCAGACTGTGTGGTGTGTATATAAGTGTATCACCCTGGTGTCCCTGTGTTTAGGAGATCAGACTGTGTGGTGTGTATAGAAGTATATCACCCTGGTGTCCCTGTGTTTAGGAGATCAGACTGTGTGGTGTGTATAGAAGTGTATCACCCTGGTGTCCCTGTGTTTAGGAGATCAGACTGTGTGGTGTGTATATAAGTGCATCACCTTGGTGTCCCTGTGTTTAGGAGATCAGACTGTGCGGTGTGTATAGAAGTGTATCACCCTGATGTCTCTGTGTTTAGGAGGTCAGACTATGCGGTGTGTATATAAGTGTATCACCTTGGTGTCCCTGTGTTTAGGAGATCAGACTGTGTGGTGTGTATATAAGTGTATCACCCTGGTGTCCCTGTGTTTACGAGGTCAGACTGTGTGGTTTGTATATAAGTGTATCACCCTGGTGTCCCTGTGTTTAGGAGATCAGACTGTGTGGTGCGTATATAAGTGTATCACCCTGGTGTCCCTGTGTTTAGGAGATCAGACTATGTGGTGTGTATAGAAGTGTATCACCCTGGTGTCCCTGTGTTTAGGAGGTCAGACTATGTGGTGTGTATATCACATTAATGTTTGTTGATACTTCCGTATACGTGTTTATACATTACTTTTTGTAAATAAAAGAAATAATTTATTCACAAAGAGATGTCAGTAGATCATGAAATAATCGAAAGATTATCTTTAACCCCTTAAGGACCCATGACGTGCTATGACCGTCATGGAAAAACTTCAGTTAAGCACCCATAACAGTCATGGCACATCATGGAATTCAGGGGTCCCCGAGTGGCTCCACGCTGTTAAGAGCCCCCAGAATCCATCAGGGGGAAAAAATGCCCGTGGCCCTTAACTGCCAGATACACAGCCGGTTGTTAAGGGGTTAATGCCCCACCTACCAGCAACTCCCCCAGGAACACCAACTAAAAAAAAAACGTTCCTCTTTGGCAGTTTGAAATGTTGGGAGGTATCATCTGTGGCAGGGGTTTTAAAGGGTTAGACTCTACCACCAATGCTGGGTACCCGTCCATGTGTACACTACACTTTCCAGAAGGCAATGCTTTCTCATATTACACCTGTACCTGTCACACTATAATTATACACTGTGACATTTTGTTCTGTTTTCTTTTCCTGAAATATTATTTTCTCCCTATAATACATAGGTTTTCATTAAAATAAAAAGATTACTGCTCCTTTAAATCAGTTTTTATTTGGGCAGTTGGTTTCCCCCAGAATTGCTTTGTTTTCTTTGTGTAGATGTCCCCAAGGATGAAGTTACACAGTTGCTTCACTTATTTTGTGTATATGTCCCCAGGGATGAAGTTAATCAGAGGAGCGCTGTGACATTCAGTATGTAGATAATATCAGTTTACACTGCCCGGCCCCTGGGCCTTGCACAGTCTGTCATTCACACTGAGGCTGTCGCATTACTGGAGCAATTCTGGAGCAAACCAACTGCACCATAGGGGACAGATAACATTTCCCATTTATTTCAATCCAGCTTTTAACTCCTTGAATACACAATACACTACAGGCCTCTCTAGCATTCAAGTGGTTAAAAGTCCCATTGAAATCAGGGGGAAGGGAGTTAGGGATGTTTATTTGTACTCTTGGGTGCAGTTGGTTTAGTCCAGAATTGTTCCACTGCCCTTGGTACATCAGCCTTAATGATGTCACCTTATTTGTACAACCTGACCCATGTACTTTATTCCAGCTGTAATTCACAATGATGTAACTTTATTTGTACTTCGTTCACATACAACTCCCAGTGCTTTTAGGTCGGTAGTTGGAACATTACAGCACTTCCAGCTGATTCCACGGTGCATACCTCCCAAGTGTCCCTCTTTAGGAGGGACAGTCCCTCTTTGAGACCCAAATCCCTCTGTCCCTCTTTTCTACCTTTTTGTCCCTCTTTTTAGGACATCAGAATGAGTGGTGTGTATTACATTGCTCCACAGCAATAAAACATACATAAATGTGTTGTTAATTGTCAGTATATGTGTTTATACATTAATATGGGTAATTAAAATACTTTGGCCTTGCTCTAAATTATTTATCAGTTACACAAAGGGGTGCAGATGGGTCAAGAAATAACCTAAAAATTCTTGGAAATGCCCCGCCTACCAGCCACACCACCAGAAACGCCACCTAAAACAGAAGTGTCCCTCTTTCGCCATTTGAAATGTTGGGAGGTATGCACTGTGTGTTTGTAGAAATGATCCTGCTTTCTCTCGCCACTGTTCTATTCACCCTTTGAGTGCCAGAGGGGTACCCAATACATTGCTTTTAAGTACAAGAGTACAAATAAACATCCCAAACTCCAGTCCCCCTGATTTCATTGGGACTTTTAACCACTTGAATGGTAGAGAGGCCTGCAGCATATTGTGTATTCAAGGAGTTAACCCTTTGAGTGCCAGAGGGGTACGCAACGCATTGCAGAGCAATGCGTTGCGTACCCCTCTGGCACTCAAAGGGTTAAAAGCTGAATTGAAATCCATGGGAGATTTTATCTGTCCCCTATGGTGCAGCTGGTTTGCTCCAGAATTGCTCCAGTAATGCAACAGCCTCAGTGTGAATGATAGACTGTGCAAGGTCCAGGGGTCGGGCAGTGTAAACAGATAAAGTATTATCTACATACTGAATGTCACAGCACTCCCCTGATTAACCCCTTAACGACCAGCGGTTGCGGGGTGTGTGGTCCTTTAAGGACCCGATAGGGAATTTCGGGGTGCCGCCCCACGTGACTGATCATGTGGGGCGGCACGCCAAACTGAGGGACTGAAAGAGATCACTCCAGTCTTGGAGCGATCAAATTCAGTCCCCGTTATTACTCACTGCGCTCCTGCAGGAGCGCAGTGAGTAATAGTACGTGACGTACCAGGACTGTCACTGGTCCTTAACTGCCGGACCAGCGTGATGGTCCAGGTACGTCACCGGACACGAAGGGGTTAACTTCATCATTTCTTGTACCCCACTGGCTCTCAGAGGACTAAGGGTATGTAACACCCCTGTTCAGTACTGTGTACACTGACATATCTATAGTACTTGATGCGTTGTGCTGTTTCACATTACCAGCTGTTAGCATTTTGAATACTTGGTAGGGCTTGTCTAATGAATCAACCCCCACCCTTTCATTTAACTCCTCAATTCAGAACGTGGGTGTGACCAGCACAGCTGAGGCACCACCCCTCATAATTTGGAGCTCTCGGCAGTTACCTATTCTACCTATTGAGAAATCCGTCTCTAGCGAATACAACATACTTCACTATATGGACTAAGAATTAGTTATGTGAGCGGTGGGGAGAGGCTGTGATCATTACCACATGAAGTTGCAGTAACGTTGGCTGTGTTTTGGACAGGGCAAGTGGGGGGGTTCGGAGAGGATGACTTCAGCACCAAGAACAGCAGCAGGCCTCTCTTAACCCTTTGAGTGCAGTAGGAATATGGAAAGCATTGCTCTGCTGCAGTTGGCTATGAAGTCTGAGTTCACAGTCTAAAATGTACCAATCTGCAGATGGTGAATCTCGGCACTTCCCATACTTTTCTATGCAGTCACAGAGGGCAGTCACTTACATGTACCAGATGATCTGCCAGGCTTGTGTGTCCTTGGATCAACCAGGGCAGGGATCTGGCAGTGTTTTAACCCTTTATGTGCCGCAAGCAATTATATAGATATACCTGACTGCTGTATGATGGACTCCTACCTAGGTAAGTCCTTCGGTTACACACAGTAATTATATAGATACATCTGACTGCTGTATGATGGACTCCTACCTAGGTAAGTGTTTCTGTTACACCCAGTAATTATATAGATACACCAGACCGCTGTATGATGGACTCCTACCTAGGTAAGTCCTTCGGTTACACACAGTAATGCTATAGATACACCTGACTGCTGTATGATGGACTCCTACCTAGGTAAGTGCTTCTGTTACACACAGTAATTGTATAGATACACCTGACTGCTGTATGATGGACTCCTACCTAGGTAAGTCCTTCTGTTACACACAGTAATTATATAGATACACCTGACTGCTGTATGATGGACTCCTACCTAGGTAAGTCCTTCTGTTACACACAGTAATTATACAGATACACCTGACTGCTGTATGATGGACTCCTACCTAGGTAAGTGCTTCTGTTACACACAGTAATTGTATAGATACACCTGACTGCTGTATGATAGACTCATACCTAGGTAAGTGCTTCTGTTACACACAGTAATTATATAGATACACCTGACTGCTGTATGATGGACTCCTACCTAGGTAAGTGCTTCTGTTACACACAGTAATTATATAGACACACCTGACTGCTGTGTGATGGACTCCTACCTAGGTAAGTGCTTCTGTTACACACAGTAATTATATAGATACACCTGACTACTGTGTGATGGACTCCTACCTAGGTAAGTGCTTCTGTTACACACAGT
Organism: Rhinophrynus dorsalis; assembly: GCA_037306005.1. NCBI lineage: Eukaryota > Metazoa > Chordata > Amphibia > Anura > Rhinophrynidae > Rhinophrynus > Rhinophrynus dorsalis. The sequence goes on along the minus strand of CM074722.1, from coordinate 492,617,587 downwards.
AATTATACAGATACACCTGACTGCTGTATGATGGACTCCTACCTAGGTAAGTGCTTCTGTTACACACAGTAATTATATAGATACACCTGACTGCTGTATGATGGACTCCTACCTAGGTAAGTCCTTCTGTTACACACAGTAATTATATAGATACACCTGACGGCTGTATGATGGACTCCTACCTAGGTAAGTGCTTCTGTTACACACAGTAATTATATAGACACACCTGACTGCTGTGTAAAGGACTCCTGTCTAGGTAAGTTTTTTTGTTAAACAAGTTAAGAGAAGTATTCCCACTGGTCTAAATCCCCTTTAATCCATAACAATTTTAGGAGATCCTTGCATATTTATCTGTAAATGTTACAATCATAATCTGAGTTGTAATTTACTGTGTCATTAAAAGTAACATTTGCAGCCAGTCATTTAATGTACTTTGAAGCACAATAAGTGACAATGTGTAAACCAATGGAGATGTGTATTACTAATATAGTCTTACAGATCTCTGTAACACTTGCCATCTTGCTGGTTCTAGATATCTCCCCGCTCTTTATATTAGTCAAAGTTGAATGGATGTTTGGACAGAGGAGCAGAAATCACATTAAAGTGGAAATGAATTAAGAATTCATCCTGCAAAGAGCATCCTGAGGTTTATCACAGTCAACAGGATCTCTCCTCTGATTTACACACGGCTTCCCCTCCTATTAAATATACGACTGTAATTCCCTTATCTCCTCGTGCCTTCTGGGCTAATGGACACTAGGCCCTGAAGGAAACATGCTTATTCTGAAGTCCCGGCTTGTTCGGAGAGAGATTTCCGAGTGCTTAAGCTAAATGCTGTAAGACAGAAGAATCAGCGTCTCAAGATTATAGGCCTCCATGTAAGGAGACACGTTTAACAGCTCAGTCTAGGGACCCCAGACAGGAAAAACAAGTAGTAGAATTTATATCGCCTGACGGGTTTCCGATCATTTTTTAGATGTGTGCCATGGATTTGCATGGATAAAAAGTCTACTCCGCAAGCTCCATTCTTAACCCTTTGAGTGCCAGAGGGGTATGAGACACATTGCTTTGCACGAGGGGTGCACTCAAAGGGTTAACTTTACATAAACGCTTCAGCATTAATTTACTTTCATTATTGATGAAAAACACAAGGATTTCAGCTGAAACGTAACGGTTCCACCCCAACATGAATATTAAAATGGACTTTCCACCTTAAGACAAGTGTAGATTGTTTTAACCCCTTAACAACCTTGTGACGTTCCAGGGTCAATAGCGTTTTTTTTTCCCTTAAAGGGGTAGTAATACTTAAAATGTAAAAAAATATATGTTGTAGGGTTTATCCCCCTGAGTAAAACAAGGGCACTCCCACTGCTGAGAGATTTTTTTATTAAAAGAATATAACAGCTCAAACTTGAATTTTTAGGTGCAATATCACAGTGGCCTGAAGATTTACAGTGGCGCTGTTGCTACACCATCCTATGGACTGCTCTGGTCTGTATACCATAAATTTTCATAGGATGGTGTTTTAGTAGTTGGTTTCCTCAAAAAAGAGAATGAGAAGATGTCCTTTCACTCATATCAAAACAGGTTAAACATATCTAATCACTGAACTGGGTGAAGAGGGGAAAAACTAATGTTTATTTAAAATAAACTTTATTAAAAAGAGTAAAAAGGAAGGGACACATTATAGATCCACTGTTCATTCTGTCTGTTCCCTAGCTAGAGTGATATAGGAGATGGACTGTATTGTGTTGGACAATGGACATCTCATAAGCCATTCAGTGTATTAACTCTTTCATTGCCAGGGAGTATCCAACAGACCAATGCTTTGGATACCCCTCTGGCACTTAGAGGGTTAAAGGTACAACTTCCCCATCAAACCTCTTAAAGTCCATTCAAATATTGAAACTAAACCAGCTATCATAAGGAGGACAGCTAACATAGCATAGACACATGCCAGCCAACAAACTACAATGTATCATGTCTATTCATTCAACAACAATTTGCACACAATGTATCTTCTTTAACTTGATCAGCAAAGCTCAAGGACACATTTCCCTTACTTTGAACATCTTTTTAACCCTTTGAATGCCAGCTGAGTATCCAACACATTGCGTTGCACACTGGGTATCCCTATGGCATTCAAAGGGTTGTTAATATGATCATGAGTCGTGACTTTAACCCTTTCAGTGCCAGAGAGTGGGGAGTGGGAAGAACAGACTGTGAAGGCGGAGAAGTGGGCAGAGAGTGGGAAGAACAGGGTGGGAAGGAGGAGAAGTGGGCGGAGAGTGGGAGGAACAGGGTGGGAAGGAGGAGAAGTGGGCTAAAAGTGGGAGGAACAGGGTGGGAAGGAGGAGAAGTGGGCAGGAAGTGGGAGGAACAGGGTGGGAAGGAGGAGAAGTGGGCAGGAAGTGGGAGGAACAGGGTGGGAAGGAGGAGAAGTGGGCTAAAAGAGGAGGAACAGGGTGGGAAGGAGGAGAAGTGGACAGGGAGTGGGAGAAACAGACTGGGAAGGAGGAGAAGTGGGAGGGGAGTGGGAGGAACAGACTGGGAAGGAGGAGAAGTGGGAGGGGAGTGGGAAGAACAGACTGGGAAGGAGGAGAAGTGGGCGGGGAGTGGGAGGAACAGACTGGGAAGGAGGAGAAGTGGGCGGGGAGTGGGAGGAACAGACTGGGAAGGAGGAGAAGTGGGAGGAACAGACTGGGAAGGAGGAGAAGTGGGAGGGTAGTGGGAAGAACAGACTGGGAAGGAGGAGAAGTGGGCGGGTAGTGGGAGGAACAGACTGGGAAGGAGGAGAAGTGGGTGGGGCGTGGGAGGAACAGACTGAGAAGGAGGAGAAGTGGGCGGGGAGTGGGAGGATCAGACTGGAAAGGGGAGAAGTTGGCAGAGTTTCATTAGAAATGCCTCACATCCAGAGAATCAGCCTCTGTCCCAGAGATCTAGAAATCATCATCAAAAACCAGAGTCTCTGGGGCAAATCTGGAGAGTTCCCAGCTATTGATATGAGTTCTTAAAACTAAACTTGTCATTGGGTGACACTTCCACTTTAAGAATTTAACCCACCGAATACTGGAGAGTACTCCAGTGGATTGCAGTTCAATGCGTTGGAGACTTTTCTAGATTCAAGTGATTAAAAGCCAGACTTAAACCAAGGGACTTAAGCACCATAGATTTGTTCCAAGCTTTTTCCAATTCCGCATGGTCTCACCTTGTCCAAGGAGCTGTCCCCATTTCCACTAACAATGAGTAGGCAGATAAGGGAACGTGGCGACTGGTGATATGGAACATTACAGTTTACACGAAATGACTAAGTGCTTTTTGTGCTCGGTGGTCAGAATCCTGAGATTACTCGTACAAGTGTCTGGTAACTGGTAACAGACAGTAATCAGTGACACGGAATCACTATGCCTGGCAGCAGCACTTAGAGACAACCACTCTAGAACTATTCGATCGATGGCTCAATTGTTGTGACAAAGGGCAGAATCCTATGTAATAATTCTCTAGGACTGGATTCCACATCTGAGAAGAGATGGCTTACACTAGGTAAAAGGGGCCAGAGGGGAAACTTTGCTTGTGAATATCTCTCAAACCATAAAGGTTTGAGAGATAAGACTTATATCGTTCTTATGTTTTTTTAATGCCTACAAAATAAAATAAAGATGAAACGAAGTATTACTATCCCTTTAAGTACCATCACATTCTATGGAGAACTTTAGCCAGTGGCTCCCTTCATTCACAGAATACAACCTGTCTGGATGCCACTGGCACTGTTCCTATAATTTTATAGTAAAAAAACAACAGTTTGAACGGTGTTAACTTTTGGAAGGTGCAACAGTCATGACAGTCCTACAATCTGTTTTTTAAATAATAAAAGTTGCAGACCTTTCTACCATCCAAAGAATTATGATGTATGATATTTCATGTGCTGTTTTTTAGCAGGATGGGGGAAGCCATTTTCCTTTCCACTCCTCACTTCCTGGTCAAGAAGCTGTTCTCAGTTCTGTAAGACAAAACAGGAAATGAAGATTACTATGGAAACCTGGTTCCCCTGCCTGTTGGGAAAGAGCTCATTCAACATCTTATATCTTAAACTGCTTTGTGTGATAGTGTTTTGGGTGGCATGTAATGGTGTATTGCCCTGCTGGTTTCATGTAATGATGTATTGCTTTGCTGGTGGCATGTAATGTGTGCTGCTTTTCTGGTAGCACATAATGGTGCATTGGTCTGTTGGTTGTATTTTAAAGGGATAGTAATACTTCGTTTTAACTTTATTTTATTTTGTAGGCATTAAAAAAACATGAATAATGATATAAGTCTTATCTCCCAAACCTTTATGGTTTAAGAGATATTCACAAGCAAAGTGTCCCCCTCCCGCCCCTTTTACTGATGTAACACTGTTCAGCCAGAGCAGAAGGGAGCTGCCCAGGTAGACTGCAGAGAGGGACAATCTTCAATTAAGATAACAGAAAAACCTGAAAAGCTTGTCAAGGGGGGCAGGGATTTCATTGTTTTCAAAGGAATAAGAGTGTCCCCTTCTGTTATCTGTCTGGTCTATGGACTGCATTCCACATCTGAGAAGAGATGGCTTACACTAGGTAAAAGGGACGGGAGGGGAAACTTTGCTTGTGAATATCTCTTAAACCATAAAGGTTTGAGAGATAAGACTTACATAGTTCTTCATGTTTTTTTAATGCCTACAAAATAAAATAAAGATAAAACAAAGTATTACTATCCCTTTAAGGGATAGTATTGCTTGTAAATAATTTTATTTTATATTTTAGCCCTTAAAAAACATTAAAAATGATATAAGTCTTATTTCCCAAACCTATATGGTTTGGGAGATATTAGCAAGTAAAGTAAAATTCCCTTTTCCTGGCTGTTTTATCCAAGTCTGCCATCTAGTGGACAGATTTGGAATCCGGTCCACAGATCAGCGGGCAGCTCTTTAGCAGTGCTGAGTTCACGATCTTTAAAAATAACTACTTCATTGGAACAGTGTACAAAGTGTGCCTGGCTTGCAAGAACACTTTGTAGACCATTCCAATGAAGAAATTATTTTTAAAGATCATGATCTTGGCACTGCTGAAGAGCCGCGGCCGGTCTGTGGACCAGATTCCAAATCTAAAGGCTTGACTTTTATCATTTTTAATGTTTTTTTAAGGGCTACAATATAAAATAAAATTATGTTCAAGCGGTACTATCCCTTTAATGGTGTTGTGCTCTACTTCTGTCATGTAATGGTGTATTTCTCATTCTTATCTTATGTAATGGTGCATTTCTCTACTGGTGTCATGTAACAGTGTATTTCTCTGCTTATGGCATGAAATTGTACTGCTTTGCTGAGGGCATGTAATGGTGTATTGCTTTACTGGTCTCATGTAAGGGTGCATTCCTCTTTTGATCTTATGTAATGGTGTATTGCTATACTGGGATCATGAAGGCGTGTATTTCTCTGCTGGTAGCATTTCATGGTGTATTGTTCTGCTGGTGGCAAATATTGGCTTATTACTTTGCTGGCCTTATGTCATACCAGATTAAAAACATACATGGTCATTGACCTGGCATGACCTGTCTGAAAACCAGCCTGCTTTTACTGTCCTTACAATAGATTTTGTGACATCAATATCACTTGGTTTCCCTGGGAATTGTACATATGTTGCTTGCGGAAGTAATGCTCAGACGTAGGAGGAAATGTTTTCGGACTGTGTGGTTCAGAATGTAACCTTTAAGATGCCAGCCGAGGTCTCTGATTCATTACTCTGAGTTGGTGACACCTGGCACCCAACGTGTTAAGTCCTTTGCTGAATCTCTGTGTACGCATGTAATGCAAGGCATGTGGAAGAGATTAAGAGAGTGTAACTGCGCTCATTCCTAGCACAGACGGGTGTCCGCTCCAGTGTCCCAGAACCATCCCCTCTAATCTAGACCATTACATTAAAATATATCAGCTAATGGTTACCAAGATGGAACCCCTGAGTACTGCAAATAAATATTAACCCCTCGAGGACCTGCGGTTCAGTGGGAGTTAACTTCCCTTAAGGACCACTTTGATCATTTCTGACGTGCCGGTACATGTGACCTCTTGTGTGTTCTGGAGCGCTGAGCAGGGGGTCTGAGAAAGACAAGTCCAGTCTTGGAGCAGTCAATTTCAGACCCTGTTTTTACTTACAATATACATAAATCATTTTTAAAATTACTTCGTTTTATCTTTATTTTATTTTGAGGCATTAAAAAAAAACATGAAGAATGATATAAGTCTTATCTCTCAAACCTTTATGGTTTGAGAGATATTCACAAGCAAAGTTTCCCCCTCCCGCCCCTTTTACCTAGTGTAAGCCATCTCTTCTCAGATGTGGAATCCAGTCCATAGACCAGACAGATAACAGCAGGGGACAATCTTCTTCCTATGAGAACAATGAAAACCCCGCCCCCCTTAACAAGTTTTTCAGGTTTTTCCCTTATTTTAATTGAAGATTGTCCCTCTGTGCAGTCTACCTGGGCACCTCACTTCTGCTCTGGCTGAGCAGTGTTACATCAGTAAAAGGGGCGGGATTGGAATACTTTATTATTGAATTACTCCTGAACTACAACTCTGACAGAATTGAAATAACACTCTCCAAAGTCCAAATACTATGATGATTAATTAGAGCTGCTTTTATTATGAAACATTACTATCCCTTTAAAGGGATAGTAATGTTTCACAAAAACAGCAGCTCCAATTAATCTTCATAGTATTTGGGCCATGGAGAGTGTTATTTCATTATTGTCACAGTTGTAGTTCAAGAGTAATTGAATGATAAAGTTTCCCCTCCCGTCCCTTTTACCTAGTGTAAGCCATCTCTTCTCAGATGTGGAATCCAGTCCATAGACCAGACAGATAACAGCAGGGGACAATCTTCTTCCTATAAGAACAATGAAAGCCCTGCCCCCCTTGACAGGTTTGTCCCTCTCTGCAATCTACCTGGGCACCTCCCTTCTGATCTGGCTGAGCAGTGTTACATCAGTAAAAGGGGCGGGAGGAGGACACTTTGTCATTGAATTACTCTGGAACTACAACTCTGACAGAATTGAAATAACACTCTCCAAAGTCCAAATACTATGATGATTAATTAGAGCTGCTTTTATTATGAAACATTACTATCCCTTTAAAGTGTTAATCAACTTTATCGCCTGTACTAAGAAAGAAAAGAAAAAAAGCTTTTTGAACATTTTCTGCTTACTTGCCTTTTTCTGGACACTAATCCCTTCAAAACCCTCAAAAAAAAAAAAAAATGCCCTGACGTGTTTCTTTGGTACCGGATTATGTTCTTAATTCTCCGGGCACATTTTTTATTTATTTATTTTTTTGCTGGCTGAAACACTTGCGTGGGGGCCCTCGTTGGAGGCGCAGCCGTTTCCTAGCCAGCTGTTCTCTGCAAAAAAAATTTTTTTTCTAAAACAGTTTAATTAAATTGCATCCGACAGTTGTCCAACAAGCGCTTTTGTTGCCTGGCAAGATGCAATTAAATTAGCTGTTTTCAAAACTAAGTGGCCTTGAGGAGCTGGTGAATTTATAAGCAATACATTTTGGGTTGCTGATTGTGTTAGGTTCAGTGGAGGGAGGGGGAATAAGAGGAGCACAATGGGTCACATAGGGGTCTTTTCATTGTGCCTTTGCTATTAACCATGATCATTGATAAAAACCCATAAGGTAGACTGAGTGTAGTTTAGGGCTGTTATCTTTTACTCTTGCCAAAACTGATCAGAGGCACAGTGTATTATGATAAATGTCGCACAAATGACAATTTATGTGGTTAATTTCTAAATGTATAATTCTTTTAGTGAGAAGCTTAATTTATGCACTACAGGCCTGTTTTAAGCAACAAATGCAAGGGGAATGGGGACCTCTATAACATTAAAGAGGGTTAAAGGCACATTTAAATCAGAGAGCAATGAATACTCTGTTGATAGATGTTTTTCTCTAATCAATAAGAGCAGAAGAGCTGGAAAATTAATATATTCAGGTTTCAGAACCACTGATACCCGGACAGCGTTGACAAAACTGGCAGGGGAGGGCTGGCCTGGGGGGCAGTTGCCCCCTAGGCTGGCCATGTGTCTGGGCTGGTGGGCCAGTGCCTCACTCAATCCCCCACTTGCTGCTGTAAATGGAGTTACACTAGTGATACCACAGAACTTAATAATTAATCTATATGCAAGTGATACCGCAGAGCTACAGTCCAAACATAGCTGCACTAGTAGCATAATCCATTTCCCTTGCAAGCTCTATGCCATCACTATGCTATCTTTACTTAACCCTTAGAGTGCCAGAGGGGTACACAACACATTGAAAGAGCAATGTGTTGTGTACCCCTCTGGCACTCACAGGGTTAAACTGTAAGCACTGTAGTATCACTAATGTAGTCCCATTTCAACAGTAAGCTCTGTGGTATCACTTGCTTTAATTCACAGCATTAAGGACAATTTTAAAATCAAGAAAACAGTGGTGGGCTGGCACAATGGGCTTGGATGATAGTACATATGGGTCACTTAATTGTATTTGCCCCCTGGGCCGTATGTTGCCATCCCTCCCCTGAAAACTGGACAGTGCAGGCCAAAACCAGACTGTAGTCAGGGCTGGACCTACATCTCAGCCCTTAGCTCCACCCATGGTCACACCCCCATTCTTAACTGGCACTGCCCATAGTCAAATCAAGTGTCTCTTGTCACAGAAAATACCCATGGCCTATAAAAAGCAAGGAAAAAAAAAAAAAAAAAGCTTTTATCCCCTGGCTGCTAGAGAGATCTCCAACCAATTGCTTTGCAGTGTGACATTAAGATTGTTCTGGCTGCACCTATAATTTAGAATGTGGGTGTGGTGAGCACAGCTGAGGCACCGCCCCTCAAAATTTGGATCTTTAGCCAGCTGCCTACTCTGCCTAATGGGAAATCCGGTCCTATCTGTAGTGATGAACGCCGGACAGGTGGCAACCCGAGTGTAGTTCCCTGTCTACGTACACGAGAAATACAATGATGTTGGCCAATTGGCTGTCCAGCTGTTGGAGACTAGGCCTTCTAATTGGCCAGTTCTTGTACCAGGAAGGTCTCCAGATCTGCCCCACAGACTCGGGTTTTCAGATGTGCATACCAGGTCTCCAGAGGATAATTTCCCATTGTGCAGAGTTCCTTGGTAGCCCCACCCACTCCCAGTCCTGGTCCCACCCACTCCTGCCTACTTCCCTGCCCATTTCAAGGCAAACTTAGTCCCTCCCACCTTGATTAATCCTACCCACCTTGATTAAGCCCCACCCACATTATGACACAAATCTCGGCATTTGGTCACTTCCATCTCCATCCCTCATTGATACTCCAAGGGAGCTTAAGCTTTATGTCTGTTATCATTCCCAACAGCTGGAGTGTTGCCACCTACATTTAAACTACATATACACTAAGGGTCATATGTACAAAGCCAAAAAGTGGAGTAATTTCACTGCTTACCGACTGCACGGAAGAGGACAAATTTACCAAATTCCCATTGATTAAAATGGAGAGTTTAACCCCTTCAGTGCCAGAGAGGATGGAGACCTCTTTACATTCAAGGGATTCAAAACCTCATTTAGCACAAAGGGAATTTTAGGAATTTTTATTTTTTGAGCTGCAGTAGGTTCGTCCCAAAATTCTCCACTTTTACTTTATGCATACGTCCCTTAGTAAATACCCAGGGGTTGAGTTGTGAAGCTTTGCAGTGCGTTGCATTTAAACCTTTGTGTGCCAGAGGGGTACGCAAAGCATTGCAAAGCACTGGCACTCAAAGGGGTTTAAAATCGCATGACAAAATCAGTGGGAAACTTGTATTCGTCCCCTGTGGTGTAGTTAATCCTTTCAGTGCCACAGGGGTGCTTAGCAATACGATGTGTACCTTCTGACATTAAAGAATTCATTTTCTCCTCTTGCCCCCTGCTGTTGTGTCCAGACCAAGCGCTGCCGGTGTCATTGGCTCTCTTGCATGTGGTTGGCACACTCACATGAACTTGTCTGTATTCCTTAATATAAAATGTGTCTTGATGCCAAAATGCTTGGGCAACACCAAGTCATAATCCTTTATTCATTAATGACCAATGACGGGCCAGGACCGTTGACGGTCCTACATCGACATTACATTTTTTTAATCAAAGTGCACCTGCAGGCACGCTGGGGGGGGGGGGGGATGAGTTGCATACCCCTCTGGCACTCAAAGAGTTAACTCTTTTATTCAGAAAGGCAAATATCTTATCTCAGGCCATTAACTGACAATAAAACATTATCATTTCGGGGACATTTATCAAAATTGCTATTGTAATTGGCGCCCCTTATAAAAGAGAAGTAAGAGGCCCCAGAGAGCATATATAAGACTAGATTTTAGGCGTCGGGAAAAATAGAGAATTTTTATAGAGGTTTCATGGATTAGAGGGGATTTAAAGGGGACTGACAGCGCAGGCGCACGGACGTCACTGTGACGAGATGTCCGTGCTTCCTGCTCCTGTGAGCATCGGAAAAACTGCAAAATCTTTGGAACCAGGTAATAAGCAGCTAGTTGCCAGATGAAGACTGAATACATGTAAAGTTATTGCGGGGTGGTAGTTCCCCTTTAACTGTGTATAACCCTAGATCATATTTAGGCGTTGGTGTGCCCTGACAGTCAGGTCCATATTTCTATCCCAAGCATCCCTAGGTGAGGCATTCTTGGATACACCTCCACTCCTCGCACGACTGCCCTCAGTTCCATCCACTGTTACCTGGCACAGTACATTGGCCTATAGCAAGGACAAAATGGCTTTAAATCCTTGATTGCTAGAGAGACCTCCAACACACTGCGGCGCAATGTGTTGGAGAGCTGTCTAGCATCCAAGGGGTTAAATAATAGCCTGTAAAAGGGTATATAACTGTTGCTGGGACACTGAGATTGTTGTGGTTACCCCCATAATTTAGAATGTGGGAGTGACCAGCAGAGTTGAAGATCCGCTCAAAATTTGAAGCTGTAGGCAGTTTCCTAATCTTCCTATTGGGAAATCCAGCCCTGCTAACAGTGCAGGCTTTAAAGTGGAACTGTCACCCCAAATAAAGTCCCCCCCAAAATTATTCATATAGTGATAAGCTATATAATAACGCTGGATAATAGTACTATTTCTATTCTTATCCTATATAATAATTAGTTAGGATGTTTGTCAGAAGCTGTCATGCTCAGTAGAGACTGCGCGCGCTGCACTGATGCTCAGTAGAGACTGCGTGCGCTGCACTGATGCTCAGTAGAGACTGCGTGCGCTGCACTGATGCTCAATAGAGACTGCGCACGCTGCACTGATGCTCAGTAGAGACTGCACGCACTGCACTGATGCTCAGTAGAGACTGCACGCACTGCACTGATGCTCAGTAGAGACTGCACGTGCTGCACTGATGCTCAATAGAGACCGCGCGCACTGCACTGATGCTCAGTAGAGACTGCGCGCGCTGCACTGATGCTCAGTAGAGACTGTCTGAACACACCGCGGCTGATACAGAGCGGGGAGCTCCGAATTCGGACTGGAGTCCTCTCTGTGCACCTTCCTGGGACCGCTTAGAACCAGGAAGGTGAGCAGAGAGGACTACAGTCCGAATTCGGAGCACCCCGCTCCGAATCAGCTGCAGAGCATTTAGCCACTCTGTACTGCGCATGACTGCAGCGCGGGCAGTGAGCAGAGAGGCTCCAGGAACCAGCCGAGGCTGCTGGGTGTCACTGTGGCCAGTGTACATGGGCTTTTAAATTAGTCTCTGTATAAATAACTAGCAAAAAGGGGCACGGCGTTGCCCGTGGGGATTAAGTCCTTTGGGTGCTTGAGGGATATTCATCACATCGACTGACAATCATTTGTGTTGTTTTTGTGAATTGAAACGGTTATAGTTCCGCTTTAAAGAATTCCCAAAAACCTGCACTATTAGAGGCATTTGGAGATCATGAGTGAGAAACTCTTGGTTAGATAGGCTGCGTTTAACCCTCCGAGTGCCAGAGGGGTACACAATGCATTGCAATGCGTTGCGTACCCTCTGGCACTCAAAGGGTTAATTCAAGACACTGGATGCAGAGTCAGCGTCTTCAGTTGTGAAACAGTTAGCTCTACCTTGAGAACTTTCATTCCTTCCATCAGGATCCATGTGACGGCAACGTACGATTCCCATTCTCTCTCTTTCTCTCTCTCTCTCTCTCTCTGTCTCTCTCTCTGTCTCTCTCTCTCTCTCTCTCTCTCTGTCTCTCTGACTCTCTGTGATTAGAATCTTAAGTACCAGACAGAAGGCCTTTGAAATAATCCGTCTTTTGATCACTGACATGTCGCTAAACACTCTTCATTTTTTTTACTACCTGAGGCCAAATGTTGAACCATCTACCTACAACTGTAAACGTTTGAACAACAAACCAGGAAATTCCAGAATCATCACAAGAGGTTTTGAACAGTATCTCGAACTGTTTCATCAATGTTCTCACGGGTGACTTGAATGGAGATGCGCTGAAGCTCTTCCTAAACTGAGTCTGTGTTTTCTTACCTTCAGTTGCGTTCTCCTGACGATCTTCGAGCTGGGGATGTTATGGCTGAGTGCCCGCCCACATCTGCGCAAACCATATAAAAGATTAGTCATTGGAGGTTGTAATGCTGGGGTGGGCATCTTGAAGCTCGACTGTAACTTCTATCATCATCAACCAGGGAACGGCTGGCTCTAGCAGATGAGAATTGTAGTCCGCAATACCTGGAGGGCTCTGGGCCATCAATCCTGAAACTAATGTCTCCTATATGAACCAGAAGGGTGGTTAAAGCATTGCAAAGAAATTGTATAATACACCCCTCTTGTCCTTAAAGGGTTAAATTAGAGAGGATTTTGATTTGACCCCTATGGTGGATTTGATTTGCCGAGAATTGCTTCAATTTAGTTTTTGTGGATAGCCTTTAGTATAAGCCCGCCACTTAAAGGGATAGTAATACCTGGATGTAAGAAGGTTTAATATTGTTCACCTGAAAAAAAATAAATGAAATGCAGTAAATCCCATTGCTTAAAGGCACACTTTGTAGACCGTTCTAATTAAATATTTCTTTGTGGATAACGCTATTTCGGCTCTGCTGAAGAGCCATCTGGTCTCTAGACCGGAATTTCAATCTGTCAGCTAGAGCGCTGACATGAGTAAAAAGGAGCGGGAGAGGGAACTTTAAAAGCATATAAATCTTAAAATATACATCTTTAAGCAACGGGATTTACTGAATTTCATTTATTTTTTCAGATGAACAATATTAAACCTTAAATCCAGGTATTAATATCCCTTTAAAATACAAATTGCCATATTAGTACAAGCTGAGCACCAGCCCTCGAGAGAAGTGACAGGTGTAGATAGGGATTAGTGCTGGGAGCGCTGCCAAATATGCTCTACTAGTCAAGATGGCCGCGCTCTCCCTCACCGATATGATCATACCTGGGAACTTTCTGTTATTCCTCTGGTGCTGGTGGGGGATGTAATTGACGCAAATCACGTCACACAAGGTTGGGGCTTACCTGCAAGTGGGGGCGGGGCCTAACACATCACAAAAGTGGACTGCACACCTCTCTGCCATCCAGAATTCACTGCAAAAAAAATTCCCCGTGGTCCATAACGGCCTCCCTCATGTGGATCGGGGCGGTCGTTAAAGGGATAGTAATACTTCATTTTATCTTTATTTTATTTTGTAGGCATAAAAAAAAACATGACGCACGATATAAGTCTTATCTCTCAAACCTTTATGGTTTGAGAGATATTCACATGCAAAGTTTCCCCTCCCACCCCTTTTACCTAGTGTAAGCCATCTCTTCTCAGATGTGGAATGCAGTCCATAGACCAGACAGATAACAGCAGGGGACAATCTTCTTCCTATGAGAACAATGAAAACCCTGCCCCCCTTGACAAGTTTTTCAGCTTTTTCCCTTATCTTAATTGAAGATTGTCCCTCTCTGAAATGTACCTGGGCACCTCCCTTCTGATCTGGCTGAACAGTGTTACATCAGTAAAAGTGGGGAAGGGGGATACTTTGTCATTGAATTACTCTTGAACTACAACTCTGACAGAATTGATATAACACTCTCCAAAGTCAAAATACTATGATGATTAATTAGAGCTGCTTTTATTATGAAACATTACTATCCCTTTAAGGTGTTAAGTGCATAAAATAAGCTGCTCTGGCAGATTCGCGTAAACCAACAGAACGACACACACCGTCCGGTATTTCAGCGGCTCCATACAAACTGTTACAATCCTCTCATCATAATGCATTGAAATTGAACTCAGACTAAAGATAGTACATCTCTTCTCGGAAATAATAGGAACTCAATAAGTGTGCAAATAGGAGACGCTTCCCAAACTTCTAACACTGATCCAGCGAAACAAGCAATATCCTTTATATCGCACCACTATTGGTACTTGTTGCTTATACGAATTCAAGAATAGTGTCAGGGTGACAGGGACAGCTGCAAAGAAACCCTTTGAGGCATATTTCAGTGATCATATATGTGTTACACTGACATTTTCATTGTTAGTGAATTTCTTAAAGGGATAGTAATACTTCATTTTAACTTTATTTTATTTTGTAGGCATTAAAAAAACATGAAGAACGATAAAAGTCTTATCTCTCAAACCTTTATGGTTTAAGAGATATTCACAAGCAAAGTATCCCCCTCCCGCCCCTTTTACTGATGTAACACTGCTCAGCCAGATCAGAAGGGAGGTGCCCAGGTAGATTGCAGAGAGGGACAATCTTCAATTAAGATAAGGGAAAAACCTGAAAAACTTGTCAAGGGGGGCAGGGCTTTCATTGTTCTCATAGGAAGAAGATTGTCCCCTGCTGTTATCTGTCTGGTCTATGGACTGGATTCCACATGTGAGAAGAGATGGCTTACACTAGGTAAAAAGGGGCGGGAGGGGAAACTTTGCTTGTGAATATCTCTCAAACCATAAAGGTTTGAGAGATAAGACTTATATCGTGCTTAATGTTTTTTTAATGCCTACAAAATAAAATAAAGTTAAAACGAAGTATTACTATCCCTTTAAAGTGGTGAAGGGAGGGATTGTGTATGACCTAAACGTTATTACACTAGGAACGCAGTCTTTTTTCTTTTTCTTTCTACAGAAATAAAATAACATTTTTATCAGAGAAACATCCTGCATAGGATCTTTCATTACATAAATATATGGTCTTCGTAAAAATGCTAAATATCACTACTAGCTTTTATGTCTTCATGTAAGAACGTAACACATTACTTATCTTACAGTTACGTACTTGGCACATTTTGATTTAGACGGTTATCAGACCATGCAGAATATTATAAATCAAACATCTGTTCAACAGATGGCAAAGCACAGCTTATCGCATTAATTGTCTTATGTTGTGGAAATTAATTGACTATTTTTGCGCCTGACAATTTGCTTTAAGATCAGAGAGAAACGCTATACAGAGATAATTATCTAATTGTTGGTTAGTGGCAGTTGGAAGAGCAGCTTAGAAATAAAATGCATTGGAAAGTTTATTCATACCATCCAGATAAACATTTTTAGCAGGTACAGTCCAGCATGGATTTACATCCTAGGCACCTCTTTGAAAGGCACTCTAGATGACTTTAGCTCTGCCCATGGCCACACCCCCGCTTCTCACATGACCCAGCCCCCCACAAATAATTAGTCATATAGTGATAAGCATAGAAATAATAGTATTATTCAGCATAAGTACAGAGTTATGAAGAAATCCTATTTGATTGAAACGAGCAGACAGGCATCAGCGCAGACATCTTAGATTACAGACATCTGCGCTCCTGTGCTGTGCGCCCCGGTCTCCTCTAGGAGGCGCTGCATGGTACCGTAAGGTAACAGGAAGGGAATGACTGCGCAGGCGAGCAGATGCCTCTAAAGGAATAAGCCTGGCCATCAGTCTCAGATAAAGAAGGATTTCTTAACCCTTTGAGTGCCAGAGGGGTACGCAACGCATTGCTTTGCAATGCGTTGCGTACCCCTCTGGCACTCAAAGGGTTAATGATGCTGCACTTACGCTGGATGATAGTACTATTTCTAAGCTTATCTCTATATGACTAATTATTAGGGGGGGATTTATTTAGAGTGATAGTTCCGCTTTATCCCTTTGGTTGCCAGAGAGATCTTCCATGCATTGCTCCCCAGGGTAGGAAGATATGTACAATTGAGAGGCGGGTTTTGCTGTGAAATGGGTGGGAAAGTGGGCTGTATGTGGCTGGAGTGGGCGAGATGGGATATATATATATATATATAATAGGTTTATCCTACTGAGTAATACAAGGGTATCGTCACTGCTGGTGTTTTCTTCAAAAGTTACCTCAGCTTGAACTTTGCATTTTTTTTTTAGCGCAGTAACCTCCATGGCCTGAAATTTTATGGTGGCGCTTTTACTACAGAGCTGTATGGAGGGCTAATGTCAGTGACCATAACCGTGCATAGAAGGCTGTTGCAAGAGCTCCTCTGTAAAATATCAGGCCATGAAGGTGTACTGCACCCAGAAAATGCAAGTTTGCTCTGCAATAATGTTTGACTAAAACATCTTTCAGCAGAGGGAGTGAACGTATTATAAAACCAGCAATATATAGATATTTATTTTCCATACTGGGTGATACTATTCCTTTGACACATTGCTTACCAATGTTAATTTTTTTTCTATTTTGAATGATAATATACCTTTAAAGGGATAGTAATGTTTCATAATAAAAGCAGCTCTAATTAATCATCATAGTCTTTGGACCTTGGAGAGTGTTATTTCAATTCTGTCAGAGTTGTAGTTCAAGAGTAATTGAATGATAAAGTATCCCCCTCCCGCCCCTTTTACTGATGTAACACTGTTCAGCCAGATCAGAAGGGAGGTGCCCAGATAGACTGCAGAGAGGGACAATCTTCAATTAAGATAAGGGAAAAACCTGAAAAACTTGTCAAGGGGGGCAGAGCTTTCATTGTTCTAATAGGAAGAAGATTGTCCCCTTCTGTTATCTGTCTGGTCTATGGACTGGATGCCACATCTGAGAAGAGATGGCTTACACTAGGTAAAAGGGGCGGGAGGGGAAACTTTATCCTTCAATTATTCTTGAAGCACAACTCTGACAGTATTGAAATAACACTCTCCATGACCCAAATAATATGAAGATTAATTGGAGCTGTTATTTTTATGAAACATCATTATGCCTTTAAATTCATGGGGATATGGGGAATTCTTATTTGTCTCTTATGTTGCAGCTGATTTGCTTCAGAATGTCTCCAGTTCTGGGAGGTGCATCAGCCTCTCCAAGTTGAGAGACTGTGGTGGGGGGTGGGGTGAGGGGGGCTTGCTAGTTACTACCCACACAAAATCTAATTCAGGGACAGAGTGTAAGCAAATCTGATTTTACTGAGGGCATGGCTAAACTTAACCGCTCGAGCCTGACATGCCAAAACAAATCAGCATTTCACTCCAGGACGCTGAGAAGCAAGGCAAGGACTGCACCTCCACACACGCTGATACCCTCTGGGTAGAAATGCCCGCAAGCTTGAGCTGCTTGGTACCGGCAAGAGATGGGAGCAAATATTCCTTCAGCCAGTATAAGAGAGTAAGAAAATTGTGCCGAGTCTTGTTTTATAGGGAATGCAAGAGCAAGAGTGAATGCATTAACCCTTTGAGTGCCTCTCAAAGGGTTAAAGTGAAACTAACACTTAACCCTTTGAGTGCCAGAGGTCTGCACAACACACTGCAAAGCAATGCGTTGCGTACCCCGCTGGCACTCAAAAGGGACCTGTTTGATTTTGAAAGATCTTTCAGAATCTTCTATATTTATGTTAGCGAGTCTTCATTTAACCCCTTAACCCCTTAAGGACCCATGATGGTCCTGGACGTCATGGGTTGTTATACCCTTATGGACCCATGACGGTCCTGGACTGTCATTGAATTCCGGGCTCCCCGCGTGGCTGCACGCCATTCGGGGTGTCTGGAATCCGATTCCAAAAAAAAAAAAAAAAAAAATGTCCCTGTTCCTTAAGTGACTGCACCGTGCGTGCGCGGCTGGTCCTTAAGGGGTTATGGATCATTCACAAGGCTGTCACTTAAGGACCACAGAGCATTTTTTTTGTTATCAGAATCAGAGATCCCCAAACGGCGTGTTGCTGCACGGGGACCCCTGCATTCTGGGTCGTACATCATGGAGAGAACATTTGTAAAGGTCCCGTGACGTACATGCACGCCCTTAGTCCTTAAGGGGTTAGAACTATAATTTGCACTATATTTTGCTATATTTATGCACCAGTTTATGCAGATTAGCCAATACTTCATGTGGTAGGAGGTGGCAGTTGGGAAGGAGAGTGGAAGTTCGTGCCTGGCTAGTAAAAAGGGGCAGTTGGGAGGGAAAGTGGAATGTTAGTACCTGACACACCAGGCTTTGCCAGATGGTGCTGTATGATTTGCATAAACTGACAAATAAATAAATATAAATATATCCTAAACTATGGTTTTAAATAGATAATGGATAACATAAATACAGCTGATTTTTTGAAAGCTGCTTCAGAATCAATCCTCATTATAAAGGGTTCATTTCACTTTAAAGGCCATCTGCGCTAAGAGAAGCAACAGCAAAGCATCTGCACCATAGGAGACAAATGAAAATGCCCACAATTCCCATTCAGTTAATTGGGGCTTTTAAAGGAATAGTAACAGTTTATTTGAATTTCCATATTCTGCAAGTACAAAATTGCCTATATATATATATATATATATATATATATATATATATATATATATATATATATAATTTATTTATTTATTTATTTATTTATTTTTTCCACTTTTTTGTCCCTAAGTGAGATCACTGAATCTGTTTACAGATAAAACATTGTAAACACATAGCACTCAGTGCTGGAGGGGTAGTGTTACATTGTATCACTGTTCTGCTTTGCGGGTAGACTGCCAAGAAAATTGTCTGACAACAGAGATCGAAGCAGCTCGTTGTCAGGGGTATAAACGTGCAAAAAAATAAAATAAAATAGGTCAAGTTGAAAAAAGAGGAAATTAATCAAAATACAGGCAATTTCACTTTATGTAGCATGCACTTTCAGAATACATAGTGAAAATAAATTAATACTACATAACCCTACGAGTGCCAAAGTGGTATCCAAGGCATTCTCTGGCACTGATAGAGTTAAGTCCAAAAGTACCAGACAACTGTGCAGTGTATGACTTCGAGATATGTGGTGCACGTCTCTAATCTTCAAAGGGTTAAATTCTAGTTAAATAAGGAGACTATTTACATTTGTTTTCTTAACCCCTTAAGTACCAGCGGTTCAGGGAAGTTACCTTCCCTTAAGGACCGCTTTGATCCCTGCTGACGCACCGGCACACGTGACCTATTACGCGTACCGACGCGCTGCTTTGAGGCCTAAGAGAGATCGCTCCGGTCTTGGAGCGATCAATTTTAGGCCCCATTTTTACTTACAGCGCTTCCAGTAGAGCGCTGTAAGTAAAAAGTACGTGACGTGCTATGACCGTCACTGGTCCTTAAGGGGTTAATGTTATAACATACCTGGGGATTATGCACTAAGGTGTTATAAAAGAAGTGATAAAGTGAAGATGACTTCTCCAGTGATATCACTTCTCCAGTTCCTATGTTACCCTATGGAGCCAATGTACTAACATCTCTGAAGTTGGAGAGATCTTAGTACATAGGCTCCACAGAATAACATAGGAACTGGAGAAGAGATATCACTGGAGAAGTAATCTCCACTTTATCACCTCTTTATCACACCTAGTGCACAAACCCCTATCTGTTGGCTAGCTATGGATACTAGGGGGAAGATGCACTAAGCAGTGATAAAGCGGTGATAAAGTGGAGATAACTTGTGTCCAGTGATATCACTTCTCCAGTTCCTATGTTATTCTGTGGAGCCGATGCACTAAAATTTCTCAAGAGATCTTAGAGGATTGGCTCCATAGAATAACATAGGAATTGAAGAAGCGATATCTCTAGAGAAGTTATCTCCACTTTATCACCGCTTTATCACCCCTTAGTGCATACACCATGGTCTGGGAAAAATCTCAAGGGGGAGATGCACTTTTTACTTTTGACAAAGAGGTGATAAAATGGAGATGGCTTCTACACTATCAGTCCTCCAATTCCTATGTTATTCTATGGAGCCTATTCACTAAGAATTCTCAAATGGAAGAGATCTTAGTGCAGAGGTTCCATAGAATAACATAGGAAGTGGAGAAGTGATATCACTGGAGAAGTCATCTCTGGTTGTTCCTATGTTGGCAGCTTGTATTGAGGCAGTCGTGTTTATGTAAGAATGTGCGTGTTGGGAGAAGCCGTCTCACCTGTCAGTGTGGTAGAATACAACAGGTGTCTGCTGTGTGACAGGAACCACTTAATGATACCGAGGGCTATAATAAGGTCCACCAGCTTGGATTGCAGAACTGTGTGACCAGTGGTTAGGTTTATATGAGACACAGAGAGGCTGATGTACTAAGGAAAAAAAATGATCAAATTATAGGGCCATCCAGCTGAACCATATGGGGACGAATACAAATTCCTGTGGATTTAAATAGGGCATTTAACCCCTTGAATGCTAGAGAGGTCTCCAACACGAGATCTCTCTAGCATTCAGAGGGTTAAAATCCCTATTTAAATCAACACAATATTTTCTTTTCCCTGTAGTGCACTTAGTTTGCACCTGAACTGCACGACTTTTCCTTAACTGGCATCCAATGAATTGCTAATTGTTGGCACTCAAAGAGTAACTGCATCCGCCTCAGTGTATGTAATGAAAATACACAGGGAGGACTTGTTACTAACAAGCTTTATTGACACTGGACATTGTCTGCACACTGACCTCTTGATCTAACAGAAATGAGTCTTTGGTGACTGTCATTCATATTCCTGCGAGACGCTTGTTGTGACTGACCCCGCAACTAGATAATAGGGGGGTCCTGGCTGCATGCATTGTGTCACTCTATGGGACGGGTGGGGTGGGGTCGGGGTGACACTCGTCTGAATCACGGTCACCAGCGGGTGAATCAGCTGGTGATGAGAAAGCAGAGATGAAAGGGGGGAAGCTTTGTACTGATGGGCAGATAGCAGGGAATCTTGTTGGATTTTTTTGGCATAAACAAGAGGAGGATGCCGGGAAGCAGGGAGAGGACTTAAAGGGATAGTAATACCTAAAATGTAAAAAACAATATGTTGTAGGGTTTATCCCCCTGAGTAAAACAAGAGTACTCCCACTGCTGAAAGGTGTTTCATTCAAAAGTTATTAATTTTCAAAGTTGAATTTTTTAGGTGCAATATCACAGTGGCCTGAAATTGTACAGTGGCGCTGTTGCTACACCATCCTATGGACAGCTCTGGTCTCAGGACCATAAATCTCCATAGGATGGTGTAGCAACAGCGCCACTGTAAAATTTCAGGCCGCTGTGATATTGCACCTAAAAAATTCAACTTTGAAAATTAATAACTTTTGAATGAAACATCTTTCAGCAGTGGGAGTACTCTTGTTTTACTCAGGGGGATAAACCCTACAACATATTTTTTTTTTACATTTTAGGTATTACTATCCCTTTAACCCTTTCAGTGACAGAGGGTTGCTCAATACCCCTATGGCACTAAATAGGTTAAAACAGCTCCTCTTTGAGCTTACAAAGTCATGTAACCCTATTAGTGTCAAAAGGGTGGGCATACCATAAATGATTTTCTGAAAAGAAAGGTACCAGGTCCTTTTTACTTGGTGGAAATAGTGTCAAAAGAGCAGATAGTCACTGACAAGAGGTACAGGGTCACTGACCTGGGGGACACTCAGATCTGGGGGTGAGCGATGCAATGCTCTGCAATGTTTTGCTCAGCCCTCTGGCTCTCCGAGAGTTAACCCTTTGAGTGCCAGAGGGGTACGCAACGCATTGCAAAGCAATGCGTTGCGTACCCCTCTGGCACTCAAAGAGTTAAGGGATACTAGTAAATTAACTGTTCGTTAGTTGAAGAGGCGTGGAGCTTATTATAAAGTAACACGTTAAGGGTAGTATCATCTCCTATGTAAATAATATATATTACAGGTTGTATACTGCTGAGTAACACAAAGCAAACTCCCACTGCTGAGAGACGCTATATTTAAAAGTTATTGCAAGTTAAATGTGCGTTTTTTTTGGTGCAGTACCAACATGACCTGATATGTTATGGTGGTGGTGTTGCTACAGCAGTATATAGACAGCTTTGTCAGTGGCAGTAACCAATCACAGGCACCTATAACAACAGTTCCACTGTAAAATGTCAGGCCATGAAGGTGTACTGCACTCAAAAAACGAGCTGCAGTAACTCTTGAACAAAGCATTTCTCAGCAGTGGGAGTACCCTTTTTTTTTGTAACAGGATAGATCTTACAATGTATAGGTCTCTCATATAAAATTAGTTGGGCACCTCTCTGGCGCTCTGGGGCTTAAGCGTTACTATCCCTTTAAAGGAAACCAACATATATTTTTAAAGAGGAACTACCACCCCTGTTAAAATATCTCCCAGTACAGATACTGGTAGGAAGATCTCTCCCAGTACAGATACTGGTAGGAAGATCTCTCCCAGTACAGATACTGGTAGGAAGATATCTCCCAGTACAGATACTGATAGGAAGGTCTCTACCAGTACAGATACTGATAGGAAGATCTCTCCCAGTACAGATACTGATAGGAAGATCTCTCCCAGTACATATACTGATAGGAAGGTCTCTACCAGTACAGATACTGATAGGAAGGTCTCTCCCAGTACAGATACTGATAGGAAGATCTCTCCCAGTACAGATACTGATAGGAAGACCTCTCCCAGTACAGATACTGGTAGGAAGATCTCTCCCAGTACAGATACTGGTAGGAAGGTCTCTCCCAGTACAGGTACTGATAGGAAGATATCTCCCAGTACAGATACTGATAGGAAGGTCTCTCCCAGTACAGATACTGATAGGAAGATCTCTCCCAGTACAGATACTGATAGGAAGATCTCTCCCAGTACAGATACTGATAGGAAGGTCTCTCCCAGTACAGATACTGATAGGAAGGTCTCTCCCAGTACATATACTGATAGGAAGATCTCTCCCAGTACAGATACTGGTAAGAAGATCTCTCCCAGTAGAGATACTGATAGGAAGGTCTCTCCCAGTACAGATACTGATAGGAAGGTCTCTCCCAGTACAGATATTTATAGGAAGGTCTCTCCCAGTACAGATACTGATAGGAAGGTCTCTCCCAGTACAGATACTGATAGGAAGATCTCTCCCAGTACAGATACTGATAGGAAGGTCTCTCCCAGTACAGATACTGATAGGAAGGTCTCTCCCAGTACAGATACTGATAGGAAGGTCTCTCCCAGTACAGATACTGATAGGAAGGTCTCTCCCAGTACAGGTACTGATAGGAAGATATCTCCCAGTACAGATACTGATAGGAAGGTCTCTCCCAGTACAGGTACTGATAGGAAGATATCTCCCAGTACAGATACTGATAGGAAGGTCTCTCCCAGTACAGATACTGATAGGAAGATCTCTCCCAGTACAGATACTGATAGGAAGATCTCTCCCAGTACAGATACTGATAGGAAGGTCTCTCCCAGTACAGATACTGATAGGAAGGTCTCTCCCAGTACAGATACTGATAGGAAGGTCTCTCCCAGTACAGATACTGATAGGAAGGTCTCTCCCAGTACAGATACTGATAGGAAGATCTCTCCCAGTACAGATACTGATAGGAAGGTCTCTCACAGTACAGGTGCAGATAGGAAGGTCTCTCCCAGTACAGATACTGGTAGGAAGATCTCTCCCAGTACAGATTCCCTGCCCCTTGGCACATATAAACATTATGACATCACAGTTCAAAAATACATCCGCTCTTCCTCAGTCTGCTGTTCCCTGCATCTCATCTAACAATGAAGAGAGCCGCACGGAACAGGCGTCTGTGGGCGAGGGAGCCGCAGTCCTTTATAAGGTAACTGATCCGTCACCTTCTCCTCTCCTTTCACCGACAGGTGGAAGGGACTATTTTATATAGAGGGGTGTATGTGCAAAGGAGAACAATTCCACAGCAGGGGAACAAATAAACATTCACACTGATTTGAGTACAAAATCATTATGACAGTGGAGCACTCCAAATTTAGATGAAAAAAAAAAGGTAATAAAAAATGATGGTTGCCAATCAGTCACGACAAGCCTTCCCAAATGGCCCACGAATATTTACATTAACCACCTGTGAGCCAGAGTGCAGCTGGACACTCCCCCTCTAGATCTCAAAGGGTTTAACAAATGATTGGGCCAAACCGAATTCCCGCATGCTTGTTAAATGTACAGTAAAGCATGAAATGCGAGACTGATGTCATATTAACCATTTGAGTGCTATAGGGGTACACGACACATTGGAAAGCAATGCCTTGCGTGCCCCTCTGGCACCCAAAGGGTTAATAAACACGTAAAGGGATACAGCTGTTGGGATTTCTTTTTATCTGTGGCCCAATTCTACTTGCGTTACTTTATCAACAGAGTTATGACGTACCCTCCACATTTACCTTTGTAGCCGGTACAACAACTTTTAGGTGCTTTTTTTACCTTATAAAAAAAATAAGTATTTTGTATCGTTTTTTTAAAGAGGAACTACCAGTATAGTAAAGTCGCTCTGCTGTAATTACAATACAAATACCCTGAAAACAAGGAGTCTAAAGAAGACAACTTGTACCAAGAAAGGTGGTCTCATAAAAAAGAGGCACTCACAAGTCAGGAAGAATCAATAATATAATAGATACTTTTTTACCTCCAATAGGAATATAGGTATAGCTTATATTGTTCATATTTGTTTATATTGGGGCATTATTTATATGATTATATATTTATGTGGACCACCTCTGTGGTTATGTTTTTAATTAGATTTTATGTGTCATCCTGTGTGTTTATTTGATAATTTTGTACCAATAAAATTTATTTTCTTATATTATTGATTCTTCCTGACTTTTGAGTGCCTCTTTTTTTATGAGACCACCTTTCCTGGTACAAGTTGTCTTTGTTTTCAGGGTATTTGTATTGAAGTTTAGCTTAGTGGTCTTTGAGTGCACCCCATTATTGTTCTTGATGGAGTAGTACAGGAATATTTTTTACATAAGTCTGTGCCCATTCAATTAAATGTAGCTCTGCAGTAATTAGGCAGGTGGCTACTAGGTTAATAATAGTTATATTACCTCTCAGATCGTTAATCTCCTGAGACTGACGGCCAGGTTAGTTCAGTCTGCGCTCCTGCGCCGTCAGTCCCTTCCGGTGCCTTGTGGCACACTGCAATACTTCTCAATGGAGACCGGGACTGACAGCGCAGGTGCGTGTACAAGATGTCTGCACTGATGTCTGGCTTCTGGTCTCCGAAGATTAAGGATTTCTGTGAATGGTGTAGTGCTGAGAGGTAAGATATCTATTATTAAGCTAGTCACCATCTGCCTAATTATTGCAGGGTGACTTTACTTCTGGTGGTAGTTCCGCTTTAACCTTTTAAGGACCACAGTGTGCAAAATCTTTCTTCACAATGAGTTGCGCATGTCTCTGATCCTCAAAGGGCTAATTACATTTTAAAATGTTAAGTACTGTGTGGTGTGACTTGTAGTCCTGTGTAGAAAGCAGTGCTTTGCCTCTTCCCAAGGTTATTGTTGTTGCAGACTACAGAATACTAAGGATTGAGAGATTAAAGGGATAGTAATACTTGTAAATTACTAATCCCCATATTGTAGCTTTGTTAAAAAGAAACTTATTGCCCCCCAGTGTCATCTCTCAAACCCTTATGGTTTGAGAGATGATAACGCTCAAAGTTCCTCCCTCCCTCCCCCTTCCCCTTCCCCGAGTGAACACTGACCGCAGGGGAAGCTGTCGTACGACAGTCTTATGTGCATCAGGCGGCTCTGCAGCTGAGCCGAGATCGCGTATATAAAAAATAATTATTTTACTAAAACGGTCTTCTACGTGTGCTTGGTTTGTGCTTGGTTTGCAAGCACACGTAGAAGACCGTTTTAGTGAAATAATTATTTTTTATATACGCGATCTCGGCTCAGCTGCAGAGCCGCCTGATGCACATAAGACTGTCGTACGACAGCTTCCCCTGCAGTCAACGTTCAGTCAGGGAAGGGGGAGGGGGGAACTTTGAGCACTATTATCTCTCAGACCATAAGGGTTTGAGAGATGACACTGGGGGCAATAAGTTTCTTTTTAACAAAGCTACAATATGGGGATTAGTAATTTGCAAGTATTACCATCCATTTAAGCCAATCAGTGTGCAGGGCTGTGTCCTGACCCAAGAGGTACCACGGAGGGAGGGGGAGCTCTGCTGGGTTCATTTTCCAAGTAACAGTGAAAAAAATCTGGAGCAGGGGTGGGTAAAGATTATTTATGTGAAAGTATTTTACCAGGAAGGATAGATGATTAAGCATGTCCTGGTTACTCATTTTATTTACATCAGAAGAGCGAAAGGCTGAGTTGCCCTTGTTGGCACTAGAACCTGATGTTTGAGCAGATTCTACAGCTGGCACATTAATCAACTGTACTTCCTCACTAGATGTGCTTAGTAATTCAGTTTTATTTACAGAACACAATGGGGAGATGCACTAAGGTGTGGTAAAGAGGTGATACAGAGAAGATTACTTCCCCAGTGATATCACGTCTCCAGGTCCTATGTTATTCTATATAAATCTCCGAAGTTGGAGAGATCTTATTGCATTGGCTCCATAGAATAACATAGGAACTGGAGAAGTCATCTCTTGTTGTTCAATCCAAGCTGGTGGACCTTATTATAGCTCTCGGTATCATTAAGTGGTTCCTGTCACACAGCAGACACCTGTTGTATTCCACCACACTGACAGGTGAGACGGCTTCTCCCACACGCACATTCTTACATAAACACGACTGCCTCAATACAAGCTGCCAACATAGGAACAACCAGAGATGACTTCTCCAGTGATATCACTTCTCCAGTTCCTATGTTATTCTATGGAACCTCTGCACTAAGATCTCTTCCACTTGAGAATTCTTAGTGAATAGGCTCCATAGAATAACATAGGAATTGGAGGACTGATAGTGTAGAAGCCATCTCCATTTTATCACCTCTTTGTCAACCATTAGTGCATCTCCCCCTTGAGATTTTTCCAAGACCATGGTGTATGCACTAAGGTGTGATAAAGCGGTGATAAAGTGGAGATAACTTCTCTAAAGATATCGCTTCTTCAATTCCTATTTTATTCTATGGAGCCAATCCTCTAAGGTCTCTTCCACTTGAGAAATTTTAGTGCATCGGCTCCACAGAATAACATAGGAACTGGAGAAGTGATATCACTAGACACAAGTTATCTCCACTTTATCACCGCTTTATCACTGCTTATTGCATCTTCCTCCTAGTATCCGTAGCTAGCCAACAGCTAGGGGTTTGTGCACTAAGGAGTGATATAGGGGTGATAAAGTAGAGATGACTTCTCCAGTGATATCTCTTCTCCAGTTCCCATAATCTGTGGAGCCAATGTACTAAGATCTCTCCAACTTCAGAGATGTTAGTGCATAGGCTCCATAGGATAACATAGGAACTGGAGGACTGATATCACTGGAGAAGTGCATGATAGATGTTCATTCAACAGCCATGAAAAATCAGCACTCACAGGTCTTTCTGTAGATACACAAAATGCAACATTTATTACAGGTCAATGTTTTGATCCATACAGCTGACCTGTAATAAACGTTGCTTTTTGTGAACCTACAGAAAGACCTGTGAGTGCTGATTTTTCATGACTATAGTGAATTTATAAGGACGGGTCAAACTTTCCTTTAAGAGCAAGTTGTAATTGTTTTAAAATATCTTTTTAGCCCTTTGAGTGCCAGAGGGGTACGCAATGCATTGCAAAGCGCTCTTAACCTTGAGTGCCAGAGTGGTACGGAATGCATTTGAAAGCAATGCATTCTGTACCACTCTGGCACTCAAAGGGTTAAGTATGTGGCAGATACAGTTCATTTCATCCCCTTGTGTCAGTGGCACTGGAACTTGTTTGCCATTTGTTGAGAAATATTACTTTATTAATTTATGTATTTTATTTAGAGAGAGTTTTACCATGAAGAATATGTTGAAATCTCTCTCGATTTCAAGTATGTTCTGGAAAGTATTTATATTACAATGTTGCACATTTATACACAAGCTAGCAAATGGTGCATGGCGTTGCCCATTCGATTGGGCACATCGTGCATGTTTGGGGACCCTGCAAAATCAGTGCCCTTGATTCTCTGCATGTGGCTGATCTCCGTCCCCTTTCCACCCCGGGGCATGGGAGACAGCAAACCAGAAACCACTTAGAATTTTATATAGATAGATAGATAGATAGAAACAAGAGAAATAAAATTAGCATGCTAGCATTTATATATAGTTACATGTTTTTAAAAAGCATTAACTATATGATAGATACAATTAAAAGAGAGTACTTGCACTTATTCCTATCTCTCAAACTGTTATGGTTTGAGAGATAAAGGAAAATAAAGTTCTCTGGTCCCTCCCCTTTCTGCTTGACGAGCTGTAAAGCTGTCAGAAGCAGATTCTGGTTCCTTGATCAGATGGAGGCTCTTCAGCAGCGCCAATATAACGATATCTAAAGATAACAACTTCATCTGAATGGTCTACAACGTGTGTTTGCAAGCCAGGCACACGTTGTAGACCGTTCCGATAAAGTATTTATTTTCAGGTATCGTTATATCGGCGCTGCTGAAGAGCCACCGTCTGATCCAGGAACGAGAATCTGCAAGTAGATACGAATAAGTGCAAGTACTCTCTTTTAATTGTATCTACCATATAGTTAATGCTTCTTTTCTGACATTACTATCCCTTTAAATACAAAGAAGAAAGTATTTTTAATCAGCTGTAAGACTAGCTGATTTCAGGTAGGTTATTCCAGGCGTTTGGAGGTCTGAATTTTGGAACTGTGAATTGCTGGCAGTGGAGAGGAGGTTATAGGAGGTATGGAGAGCTGGAGTGAACATACTGCTAATGTATTGTGGTACCTTTCCAGAGAAGTGGTTATAAACTAGACAAGAAAGGTGAAGGATTTGAATGTTAGCCAATTTAGTTCTTTAAACATATCACAATGATGGGTGGTGTAATTATATTGGATAACAAAGCGACATAATGAATTATACAGTGTTGAGTTTATGAAGATGGATTTGAGGCACAGAAGCATAAACTACATCCCTGTAGTCGATGAATGGTATTAACATCTGCTGCACAATGTGTTTTCTTACCAGGGGTCATAGACATAAACGATAAAGTTTGGATGTTACTTTATCAATATGAATACCAAAAATGAGCCAGGGGTCTAGCCACGTACTAAGATATTTGTAGGAATCGATTGGAGCCAAGTGAGGATTAGACTGTGTTACAGTGGTTGAATGGGTATTGTGGAGTGTAAGTAATTCGCACTTTGTACCAAATGCAGTACCACTGTGATAGTTTTGTCAGTGTTTAACCAATGACAGTCCCAGCATGTCATGAGTTTTATGATCAAAGCCCGCCTGCAGCCATGCTGTAATCATACTTGGAGTCTAAAACTGACTGCTTTAGTATCCAAAGTGTTAAAGGGATAGTAATACTTGCAAATTGCTAATCCCCGATATTGTAGCTTTTTTAAGAAGAAACTTATTGTCCCCAGTGTCATCTCTCAAACCCTTATGGTGTGAGAGATGATAGCGCTCAAAGTTCCCCCCTCCCTCCCCCTTCCCTGACTGAACGCTGACTGCAGGGGAAGCTGTTGTATGATAGTCTTATGTGCATCAGGTGGCTCTGCAGCTGAGCCGAGATTGCATTTATAAAAATCTTTCACTGAAACGTGTGCTTGGTTTGTGCTTGGTTTGCAAGCACACGTAGAAGACCGCTTTAGTGAAAGATTTCTTTTTTATAAACACAATCTCGGCTCAGCTTCAGAGCCACCTGATGCACATAAGACTGTCGTACGACAGCTTCCCCTACAGTCAGCGTTCAGTCAGGGAAGGGGGGAGAGATGGGGGAACTTTGAGCGCTATCATCTCTCACACCATAAGGGTTTGACAGATGACACTGGGGGCAATAAGTTTCTTTTTAACAAAGCTACAATATGGCGATTAGTAATTTGCAAGTATTACTATCCCTTTAAATCTACTTTTCACATACAACCAACTACTTAATTGCCTTAATGTACATATTTTTGCATTTATCATACTGTAATAAACCTCAGTGTGCTCTCTATGTGCAGATTCAGCATCTGAAAGTTAAATATTTACCTGTCACACCCAGGTCTAGATCAGAGAAGAAGGGGTTATTTATAATACCCATTGTAAACCTTTGTTTTTACAGACAGCTCCTTCATTTTCATGTTTTATTGTCTTTGATTTTACTACCGCTGAGTCTTATTTAAATAAACGTAAGATGATATACAGAGAGGCGGCGTTAGCAGGTTTCTTTTGAATTTTTAATGTCCCAGCTTAAACGCTTTACAATACTCACTCGTCCTTGACAATATACACTCAGTAGCAGATTATGTCTGTCTGTCTGTCTGTCTGTCTATTTATACTAGCAAGAGTGGCACGGTTTTGCTCGTGTGGAGACAAAAAGACACATATACATATCCTATGGGTGAATGTGAGCTGTTGGTTGGTAATCCATTGAGTCACAAGTTAATGCAGTGTGTTGTATTTCTCTGTGACACTCAAAGGATTAATGAGTGTTCACCTTTTTAAAATTCAAACACTGGTTTTAACCCTTTGAGTGCCAGAAAGGGATACCACACATTGTAGTATAGTCTGTTGGTCATGTGTCTGGCAGTCTAAGGGTTAATGTGTGTGCACCTCTGTAAAACGTACACACACACACACACAGTGGCATGCATGAGGTGTTTGTTTTTAACCCTGAGTGCCAGAGAGGTAGTCAATGCATTGCAATATGTTTGATAGCTCTGTGGCTCTCAAATGGTTAATGTGTGTACCCAGTAAATTCAGGAGAGCACAGCAGCATGAGTTTAGAGAGAGAGAGGCCTTACTGGAGTTTGTCTGGCAAGGAGAGAGAATCCTCCAGCATGTGACAACCTCTTCCTTTATAGATAGATAGATAGATAGATAGATAGATAGATAGATAGATAGATATGAGATAGATAGATAGATAGATAGATAGATATGATATAGATAGATAGATAGATAGATAGATAGATAGATAGATATGATATAGATAGATATGATATAGATAGATAGATAGATAGATAGATAGATAGATAGATATGAGATATATAGATAGATAGATAGATAGATAGATAGATAGATAGATATGAGATATATAGATAGATAGATAGATAGATAAATATGAGACAGATACACATATAGATAGATAGATAGATAGATAGATAGATAGATAGATAGATAGGTGACACACAATATATTAACTTTGGCTCTGTGCACTGTTAAGTTGATACATAATATCAGTTATCTGTAGTTACATTGATACATAATATCAGTTCTGGATCTCTGGGCTGTTAGATTGATACATAATATCAGTTCTGGTTCTCTGTACTGTTACATTGATACATAATATCAGTTCTGGATCTCTGGGCTGTTACATTGATACATAATATCAGTTCTGGTTCTCTGTACTGTTACATTGATACATAATATCAGTTCTGGATCTCTGTGCTGTTACATTGATACATAATATCAGTTCTGGATCTCTGGGCTGTTAGATTGATACATAATATCAGTTCTGGATCTCTGTACTGTTACATTGATACATAATATCAGTTCTGGATCTCTGGGCTGTTACATTGATACATAATATCAGTTCTGGTTCTCTGTACTGTTACATTGATACATAATATCAGTTCTGGATCTCTGTGCTGTTACATTGATACATAATATCAGTTCTGGATCTCTGGGCTGTTAGATTGATACATAATATCAGTTCTGGATCTCTGTACTGTTACATTGATACATAATATCAGTTCTGGATCTCTGGGCTGTTACATTGATACATAATATCAGTTCTGGTTCTCTGTACTGTTACATTGATACATAATATCAGTTCTGGATCTCTGTGCTGTTACATTGATACATAATATCAGTTCTGGATCTCTGGGCTGTTAGATTGATACATAATATCAGTTCTGGATCTCTGAGCTGTTACATTGATACATAATATCAGTTCTGGTTCTCTGAGCTGTTACATTGATACATAATATCAGTTCTGGATCTCTGGGCTATTAGATTGATACATAATATCAGTTCTGGATCTCTGGGCTGTTACATTGATACATAATATCAGTTCTGGATCTCTGGGCTGTTACATTGATACATAATATCAGTTCTGGATCTCTGAGCTGTTACATTGATACATAATATCAGTTCTGGATCTCTGGGCTGTTAGATTGATACATAATATCAGTTCTGGATCTCTGGGCTGTTACATTGATACATAATATCAGTTCTGGTTCTCTGGGCTGTTAGATTGATACATAATATCAGTTCTGGTTCTCTGGGCTGTTACATTGATACATAATATCAGTTCTGGATCTCTGGGCTGTTACATTGATACATAATATCAGTTCTGGATCTCTGGGCTGTTACATTGATACATAATATCAGTTCTGGATCTCTGAGCTGTTACATTGATACATAATATCAGTTCTGGTTCTCTGGGCTGTTAGATTGATACATAATATCAGTTCTGGTTCTCTGGGCTGTTACATTGATACATAATATCAGTTCTGGATCTCTGGGCTGTTACATTGATACATAATATCCGTTCTGGATCTCTGGGCTGTTACATTGATATATAATATCAGTTCTGGATCTCTGGGCTGTTAGATTGATACATAATATCAGTTCTGGATCTCTGTGCTGTTACATTGATACATAATATCAGTTCTGGATCTCTGAGCTGTTACATTGATACATAATATCAGTGCTGGTTCTCTGTGCTGTTAGATTGATACATAATATCAGTTCTGGATCTCTGGGCTGTTAGATTGATACATAATATCAGTTCTGGTTCTCTGGGCTGTTACATTGATACATAATATCAGTTCTGGATCTCTGGGCTGTTACATTGATACATAATATCAGTTCTGGTTCTCTGGGCTGTTAGATTGATACATAATATCAGTTCTGGTTCTCTGGGCTGTTACATTGATACATAATATCAGTTCTGGATCTCTGGGCTGTTACATTGATACATAATATCAGTTCTGGATCTCTGGGCTGTTACATTGATACATAATATCAGTTCTGGTTCTCTGGGCTGTTAGATTGATACATAATATCAGTTCTGGTTCTCTGGGCTGTTACATTGATACATAATATCAGTTCTGGATCTCTGGGCTGTTACATTGATACATAATATCAGTTCTGGATCTCTGGGCTGTTACATTGATACATAATATCCGTTCTGGATCTCTGGGCTGTTACATTGATATATAATATCAGTTCTGGATCTCTGGGCTGTTAGATTGATACATAATATCAGTTCTGGATCTCTGTGCTGTTACATTGATACATAATATCAGTTCTGGATCTCTGAGCTGTTACATTGATACATAATATCAGTGCTGGTTCTCTGTGCTGTTAGATTGATACATAATATCAGTTCTGGATCTCTGGGCTGTTAGATTGATACATAATATCAGTTCTGGTTCTCTGGGCTGTTACATTGATACATAATATCAGTTCTGGATCTCTGGGCTGTTACATTGATACATAATATCAGTTCTGGATCTCTGGGCTGTTACATTGATACATAATATCAGTTCTGGATCTCTGGGCTGTTAGATTGAGAAGCTCCAGCTGCGAACAAAAGTAATGTTCCTGTTCTATGGCTAGACAGCGCTCAGAAGCATCACTTTATAGTTCTCTACTGTCATTACAGAGGGAACTTTCCACATACATATTAGACTAATCCCACCCAAAAGGGCACTTCAGCTACAAAATGATGGACCATCCCCTATGCATGAGAACATCAGATAACCCCAGTTGTATTTTTTGGCCTTGTTGGGCCTCATCAGTGAGGTGGAGCTGGATTTCCTAGACACTGAGAGCAAGGGGTCCACGTCTTGATTACCCTTTACTCTTAGGGTGACCTTTAAGAGTATTCAAAATACATACCAAAACGTGAGAGGGTCTGAGGATAAATCAAAGTTATATAACTTGTCCTGGGGCTAGTCAGTACTCAGAATCATCATGTTTAGCTCTCTAGCGCCATTACAGAGGAAAATGACCATGTACATATTAGGCTAATCCCGTCCACAATGGCGGTCCAGTTCCAAAATGACAGGGAAGTCTCCTCTGCACGAAAAATACCAGCCAACCCCAGATGTACATTTTAGCCTTGTTGGGCCTCATCAGTGAGGTGCAGCTGGATTCCCTAGGCACTGAGAGCAAGGGGTCCAGGTCAGGGGAGGATTGACAGGACCCAGGGCCCCTGGTCCAAAAAGAGGTCTGGGCCCCCTGCAGAAATCTCCACATTGCCCCTCCATCTCCACAATGCCCCTATCTCCACATTGCCCCTTCATCTCCACAATGCCCCTATCTCCACATTGCCCCTATCTCCACATTGCCCCTTCATCTCCACAATGCCCCTATCTCCACATTGCCCCTTAATCTCCACAATGCCCCTTCCACAATGCCCCCATCTCCGCATCGCCCCTTCCACCATGCCCCTTCATCTCCACACTGCCCCTACCTGCAGTCCCTGGTGTTCTAGCGGCGCGGCTTAACACTGTGCGAAGTCCCGCGCCTCTAGTAATTCAGAGGCTGGGAGATGATGTCATCTCCCAGCGCTCTGTATTACTAGAACGGCTCACCGGCGGCTGTTGTTGGAGAGCTGCTGAGCAGCGCTGGAAGCGGCGGCGGGCCCCCTTCAGTCACAGGCCCTCAGTCCGTGACCGAATGCCCTTATGGTCAGTCCGCCCCTGGTCCAGGTCTGGATTCACTCTTAGGAAGACCCCCTAAGAGTTCTCAAAAAACAAGCCAGCTGCCAGTAAGAGAGAGGCTCTTAGGACAAAACCAGAAATGTCTGTACTGGTCACCGTTCAGAGGCATCACATTGTAGCTCTAAATATCAATGTCAGTGAGGTATCCAACGCATTGTGTCTGGCACTCAAATAGTAAAGAATATATTTTAGATCTGTTCCAAAGCAATTCTTTTTTCCACAATTTCCAGCTTTGAGAGCATGATATTTAAAGCGGAACTACCACCGCAAAACAACTTTAACTTAAATAACTCCCCATCTGGCGACTAGCTGCTTAGTAGCGCTAGTCACCAGAATTATTACCTTATTCAATAGATTTATCCTCTCTTCCATGGCTGATAGGCAGGACGGAGCGCGGACATCTTGCCCTAATGATGTCCGTGCGCCTGCGCTGTCAGTCCCTTCCGGTGCCAAATGGCTCCTAGCAACACCTCCTAGAGCCGGCTGGGGGAGTTATTTAAGCTAGTTGTTTTACGGTGAAATCTGCTTTAAGTGCATATACCGTCATTCGTTTGTCATGAGTTAGTGTCATTTAACCCCTTAAGGACCAGCTGCACACGTACTTTGTGGTCACTTAAGGATCACGTAGGATTTTTTATTTTTTTTTTGTGCAAGCCGATTCCAGACTCCCCGAACAGCGCGCAGCCGCGCGGGGAGCCCAGAATTCCAGGGCCTTAAGGGTATAACTACCCATGACGGTCCATGGCCGTCATGGGTCCTGAAGGGGTTAACCCTTTGAGCGCCAGAGGTGTATGAAATGCATTGCAGAGCAAAGCATTGCGTGCCCCTCTGGCACTCAAAGGGTTAAACCCTAGGATTCTAGCGAAGTCCCCAGTGCATTACTACTCAATGTGTCGGAGACCGCTGTAGCATCCAAGGGGTTAACCAAGTGTGTGTGTTTGTCTTTAGAATGGGCAAACACCAGAGTTCGCCAGCCGTTCTGTTGGTTGGCGAGTTTGAAAACAAACACTTTTCATAAGAATGGAAAAAAACTGTTAATCTGTTTAAACCGTCCATCCAGCATAATGACGTGAAACCAAAGGGAGGTCTGGGCTACAAGCAGAAATTCAGTTGATCAGCCCAGTTGCGCAGAGCTCTTGGGTTCATGCCTGGCTCTCTATTCTCTTAGCTGATTGAATCTGTGCCTTTCTTTGGCTCACCCCAAGCTCTGATGTCAGAGCACTCAATAGACGGAAAAGAATTGGCTATTGGGGAGTGAATGCCTATTTGTAACACGTCTTGAATATTAATGGCAAGCACACTTGTCCGGGGAAGTAATAGGACTCTCTTCAAAGCGCTGCGCATTGGGGCTGTCTAAATAATGAGGAGGGTTAGTGTGCCTCATTGTACTCAATCGTCCTGTATCCTTTTTTTTTCTAGATCTATACAGACTGGGCAAACCACTACCTGGCAAAATCTGGCCATAAACGGTTAATTAAAGATCTGCAACAAGATGTGACTGACGGGGTCTTGCTGGCAGAAATCATCCAGGTTGTGGGTGAGTCGAATTTTTTATGTTATTTTCTATGTCATTTTCTGTTTTAAACCCTTTTCTGACAGCAAAGAAGCAACAGCGTTTAGCCCAAGGATAGGCAACCCTTGGCTCTTCAGCTGTTGGGGAATGCAACGCCCACAATTCCCAAGCTCCTATTGGCTGGTTGGGGTAGATGGGAGATGTAGTCTCCAACGCTTTAAAAGTTGGTTTAGCCTTGTTTGAGAGAGAAAAGAAAACTTTACCCATTTTAAGGGGTTAATATAGTTGTAGATCTTCCCTAAGGCTAGGAAAAGAAAAATGCATTGTTATCTAGTTTGAGCCATAACAGTGTTTGAGAGAAGCATCTCCAAGCAATGTCTTGCACATCCTTCTGGCACTTATAGGGTTAATTAAAGGAACAGTAAAGCTCTTTATCATAACATTTAAATATCAATTCAAAAATTATTACAGCTCAAACTATCTTTTTTAAATTAAACTATTAGTAACTGTACCACCTAGTGTTCACGTGGACATTTTATTATGTTTTTGGGAAACCTTAGTCTTAAGCTACTTTATACAATATGATAGTTTGAACTGTAACAGCTTTTTAATGAAGCATTCCTCAGCATAGGGAGAAACCATGTTTTACTGAGCACGAAAACGTCTACATTATGTATTCCCAGAGGATGAATTTTTCTAGGGCTTTAAAGGGACAGTAAAGTTCCTCTTCAATGCATTGGACACCCCTCTGGCAAGCAAAGGGTTAAGTATCAAATTGATAATGTTTTCTAAACAGTCTCAGGGCAGGAAAACACTTAAAGAGATACTAATGTCACTCTGTAAGTGAATATCCGATTATTCACTGTGGCCCGTGTACACGGGTTCTTCAATTAGTATATATATATATCTTATATTTTTTTAAAAGGGATATTAATGGATTCAAATAAATGTAGCTCCGATTAACCCTTTGAGTGCCAGAGTAGATATGGAATCTGGTCGCTTGACCGGACAGCGCGCAGCAAGGGACAATCGTCAGTGAGCGTAATGAAAATACTGCCCTCCTTCATCAAGGGGAACAGGATTTTCATTATGCTCACAGCGAGAAGATTGTCCCTCGATGAGCGCTGTCCGATCAAGCAACCGGATTACACATCTATGGGGAGGCGCATCCAAGAGTTAAAAGGGGCAGAAGGGAGATACTTTAAAATTGATTTAACTACAAGTCAGACATAATTTATATACAGCGCTACATGGACCATAATATATGAGCTACATTTATTTGCATCTATTACTATCCCTTTAATAATGCTGTGTATATTTCACACTGTCCATATCCGAGTAGTTTTCTTGTAATTATATTTTAAAGTTTCTCCCTCTCGCCCCTTCTCCCGACATCACTCTTCTTCCCACAGATCTGAAAGTCAATTGCTTGACCGGACAGATCGCAGCGAGGGACAATATTGTGTGTGTCAGTATTTCCTGTGTCTGTATAAGGAAAACCCTGACCCCTTTGACGAGGGACAATATTGTGTGTGTCAGTATTTCCTGTGTCTGTATAATGAAAAGCCTGACCCCTTTGACGAGGCAGGGCAGGGTTTTCCTTATGCTGACACAATATTGTCCCTTGTCGCGATCCGTCTGGACTGTCTCTCAGCTATAAGGAGACTCTGCGTAACGTCGGGAAAAGGGGCGGGAGAGGGAATCTTTATAATATATTTACGGTAAAACTACACCGATACGGACAGTGTGAAAGGTACAGAGCATTATTAAAAAGTATAAGGAATAATCGTATATTCATTTATAGCGTGATGTTACTATCTCTTTAAAGGGATAGTAATACTTAAATTGTAAAAAAAAATATGTCGTAGGGTTTATCCCACTGAGTAAAACAAGGGAACTTCCACTGCTGAAAAGTGTTTTATTCAAACTTATTACAGCTCAAACTTGAATTTTTTAGGTGCAGTATCGCGGTGGAGCTGTTGCTGCGCCACCCTATGGAGATTTATGGTTAACTGACCAGAGCTGTGCTTAGGATGGTGTAGCAACAGCGCCACTGTACAATTTCAGGCCACTGCGATAGTGCACCTACAAAATTAATGTTTGAGCTGTAATAACTTTTGAATAGAACACCTCTCAGCAGTGGGAACACTCTTGTTTTACTCAGGGGGGTACATTTTAAGTATTACTATCCCTTTAAGAGAAAGCAATGATTATTTGCTTTACAGAAAGGGTGACAGACAGGGAGTAATCTTCCAACAGAAGTGGTAGACTGAGGCCAATACAGTAAAACAGGGGCATCACACTGCATTCCTGAAGGACCAACACATTGCAGGTTTTTGGGGATATTCCTGTAGGTACTGCAGTCATTAGCTCAGTCCTTTTGGCTGTAGCACATGTGCAGAATCAGGGATATCCCAAAAATGTGCGCTCCCTGCCCTGTAAGAATGCAGGGACCACTGCAGTAAAGGAATGTGTGATCTCCTGGGAGAGATATAAGGTTGTTCTGATTATTAAGGCTGAGATTTTTAACCCCTTCAAATGCAAGTGACGTTTCCAACTCAATATTTCACAATGCTTTGGGGGCATCGCTAATTTCCAAGGGGCCCTAAATTATGTGATAAATGTTCCCTTCCTATAGATCTGTAGGCCCAGGTGATGTCGGTTTTCAAATGCATTCTTGTAATTAATGATAAGTGCACTGGATGTCTTATTTGATGTAAACTGGCAAATATATGAGTCTGTGAAAAGAAAATGGAGGTTTCTATTCTCAGAGCAATTATCTGCTTAAGGGTTTGACTGTCATGGACTGTGTGTGTGTGTGTGTGTGTATATATACTATGTATACTTGTATATGTGTGTGTATGTGAGAGAGTGTGTGTGTGTGTGTATGTGTGTTTGTGCGAGAGTGTGTTTATGTGTGTGTGTCTGTGTGTGTATACATGTGTATGTGAGAGAGCGAGAGTGTATGTATATGTGTGTTTGAGAGAGAGTTTGTGTGTAAAAGTATGTTTGTATATACATGTGTGTGTATATAAACGTGTATGTGTATACTTGCATATGTGTGTGCGTATGTGTGTGTGTGTGCATACATGTGTATGTGAGAGAGCGAGAGTGTATGTATATGTGTGTTTGAGAGACAGTTTGTGTGTAAAAGTATGTTTGTATATACATGTGTGTGTATATAAACGTGTATGTGTATACTTGCATATGTGTGTGCGTATGTGTGTGTGTGTGCATACATGTGTATGCATGGGGGTCGCCTGCCCCATACAATTTCCCCCTCCATATAAACAAAGGGTCTGGATGGGCTGGTCTGGGGGGTCATATTATGGCTTTGCCCCTCCCTGGAAAAATTTCTACAGACACCGATGTGTGTATGTATATGCATGTGTGTGCGTATTGTGCATGTGTCAGTGTGTGTGTATTGTGCATGTGTCCGTGTGTGTGTGTGTGTGTATTGTCATTAGCCATAAGTTTTTGGTTATAAAAGTCTGTTTTTTTTGTTTTTCTGTGCACTTAACATATAATCTTGTAAGAGGAAAGAAATTCAATTGAACAATTGGGAAAAAATCAGCCAAATGTTTTAACTTGTCTCTGTCAATGACTTCATTGGTTCTCATCTGATAAGTCGGCAGGTCCTTATCTGTGCAGTCAGGAATCCCTTCCCCAGAGACATGTGTCTTGTGCAGGGTTGAAAGATGTGTGTGGTTCCAGTGAATAATGCTCAGGGAGGCTGTTGCAGCTACTGCCTGACACTGTGTAAGATGGACTGAGATGCTATCTGTGTGATTTACTTCTATGTGGGAGGTTCCTGTTCTATTGTCCTAAAGCAAGTAGACTGTAAAACATGATTTTTCCAGTACGAGATGGAAATGAGAATCCGAAAGACTAAAGAAACCACCCCAGGCATTACA
The DNA here is from genome assembly GCA_037306005.1 of Rhinophrynus dorsalis. Lineage (NCBI taxonomy): Eukaryota > Metazoa > Chordata > Amphibia > Anura > Rhinophrynidae > Rhinophrynus > Rhinophrynus dorsalis. The sequence continues at coordinate 492,577,172 of CM074722.1, read as the reverse complement.
GAGGGGTGTGTGATGAATTGCGAGGCCTGTACATTTCCTATAAGTTTTATTATTCACTTATTTTCTCATTTTTTACACTTTTATGTTACTGACTGTTTCCTGTTTGAATGTGCTGCCAGAGAGACTTCTGTCAGGGACTGTGACAGCAACGTACAGGCAATTTGACTTTACATATTCTGCACTTACACAATATACCAATTCAAAATAAAGTGTAACTGTTCCTTTAATGCTTAGGATGCTGAAGAGGTCTCCAATGTAGATCTCTCTGGCAAGCAAGGGGTTAAAAGTCCCGTCTGTTTGTTTTTTTTTTTTGCTACATTTTCTTTGCCCCTTATTGTCTTTCCCTATCTATCTGTCTGTCTGTACAGCAGTTAGTTATTTCTATTTACTGTTTTGGATTTGATCTCCGTTTTAGTCTCCTGCTAGTTGCTCATATTCCACATGTCCCTCTTTAGGAGATATTAGGAGTCCATACTCCTCCCAAGTGTCCCTCTTTAAGAGAAATTAGGTTTCCATACCACCCAAGTGTCCCTCTTTAGGAGATATTAGGGGTCCATACTGCCCAAGTGTCCCTCTTTTGGAGATAATAGGGGTCCATACCTCCCAAGTGTCCCTCTTTTGGAGATAATAGGGGTCCATACCTCCCATGTGTCACTCTTTAGGAGATATTAGGGGTTCATACCTCCCAAGTGTCCCTCTTTAGGAGATATTAGGGATCCATACCTCCCAAGTGTACCTCTTTAAGAGATATTAGGAGTACACACATCCCAAGTGTCCCTCTTTAATAGATATTAGGGGTTCATACCTCCCAAGTATCCTGCTTTTGGAGATAATAGGGGTCCATGCCTACAAGTGTTCCTCTTTAGGAGATATTAGGGTCCATACCTCCCAAGTGTTCCTCTTTAGGAGATATTAGGGGTCCATACCTCCTAGGTGTCCCTCTTTAGGAGATATTAAGGGTCCATACCTCCCAAGTGTCCCTCTTTAGGAGATATTAGGGGTATGTACCTCCCAAGTGTCCCTCTTTAGGAGATATTAGGGGTACGTACCTCCCAAGTGTCCCTGTTTAGGAGATATTAGGGTACATACCTCCCAAGTGTCCCTCTTTAGGAGATATTAAGGGTCCATACCTCCCAAGTGTCCCTCTTTAGGAGATATTAGGGGTACGTACCTCCCAAGTGTTCCTCTTTAGGAGATATTAGGGGTATGTACCTCCCAAGTGTCCCTCTTTAGGAGATATTAGGGTACATACCTCCCAAGTGTCCCTCTTTAGGAGCTATTAGGCCTCCATACCTCCCAAGTGTCCCGCTTTAGGAGATATTAGGGGTCCATACCTCTCAAGTGTCCCTCTTTAGAAGATATAAGGGTACATACATCCCAAGTGTCCCTCTTTAGTAGATATTAGGTATCCGTACCTCACAAGTGTTCCTCTTTAGGAGATATTAGGGTTCCATACCTCCCAAGTGTCCCTCTTTAGGAGATATTAGGGATCCATACCTCCCAAGTGTCCCTCTTTAGGAGATATTATGGGTACATACCTCCCAAGTGTCCCTCTTTAGGAGATATTAGTGGTACATACCTCCCAAGTGTCCATCTTTAGGAGATATTAGGGATCCATACCTCCCAAGTGTCCCTCTTTAGGAGATATTAGGGGTCTATACCTCACAAGTGTTCCTCTTTAGGAGATATTAGGGTCCATATATCTCATGTGTCCCTCTTTAGGAGATGTTAGGGGTACATACCTCCCAAGTGTCCCTCTTTGAGACCCAAATCCCTCTGTCCCTCTTTCCCACCCTGGTGTCCCTGTGTTTAGTAGATCACACAGTGTGGTGTGTATATAAGAGCAATAACACTCACATTAACGTTTGTTTAAATGTCATTATATGTTTATAAACTAGTCTGTATAAATAAAATATTTTGGTCTTGTTCTAAATCATTTATTCAGTTACATAAAGAGGTGCCAATAGATCAAATAGCCTAAACATTTTTGGTAAATGCCCCAACCACCAGTTACATCCCCAGCAACACCAACTAAAACAATAGTATCCTTCTGTGGCCAATTGAAATGTTGGGTGGTTGTGGTTGTTTCAGTATAAAATCTGAGAACAGCTTATGACCCTTACAAGCCGTCCAGGTCTGAAGCCATGTCGATTGTTGTAAGGAGGCGTGACCTAGAGCCAAGCTTCAGTAGAGATCACAGTATATAGGAAAATGCAGATAGAATTCAAATAATCTAGATAGATAAACCAGATTGCTGTATGACAGTCACCTACCTGGGTAAGCCTATGGGGCTGATGTACTAAGAAGAACTGGAGCAATTCTGGAGCAAATAAAGGGCTGGATTCTATTGCAGGTGCTAATTTTATTATTGCTTTTTCCCATATTAAAGGTTTCCCCATAGACTGTAATAGTAAAATATTTGATAAAACAGGAGGTAACATTTATCTCCTGCAATAGATTCCAGCCCCAGGTGCACTATAGGAGATCAATTCACATTTCTAACGTTCATATTGATTAAATGAGTATTTTAACCCCCTGAATGCTAGATAGGTCTCCAATGCATTGGAATCCAAGGGGTTAAAAAATGCATTTAACCCTTTTGAGTGCCAGTGGGGTAGCCGGCGCATTGCAGAGCAAGGAGTAGCCTGCCACACAAAGGGTTAAAGGGATAGCAATACTTCGTTTTATCTTTATTTTATTTTGTAGGCATTAAAAAAACATGAAGAACGATATAAGTCTTATCTCTCAAACCTTTATGGTTTAAGAGATATTCACAAGCAAAGTATCCCCCTCACGCCCCTTTTACCTAGTGTAAGCCATCTCTTCTCAGATGTGGAATGCAGTCCATAGACTAGACAGATAACAGAAGGGGACAATTTTCTTCCTATGAGAACAATGAAAGCCCTGCCCCCCTTGACAAGTTTTTCAGGTTTTTCCCTTATCTTAATTGAAGATTGTCCCTCTCTGCAGTCTACCTGGGCACCTCCCTTCTGATCTGGCTGAGCAGTGTTACATCAGTAAAAGGGGAGGGAGGGGGATACTTTGTCATTGAATTACTCTTGTACTACAACTCTGACAGAATTGAAATAACACTCTCCAAAGTCCAAATACTATGATGATTAATTAGAGCTGCTTTTATTATGAAACGTTACTATCCCTTTAAATCAGTGGGGGATTGTTTTTTTGCTCTCTGTGGTGCAATTGGTTTGCATCGGCCTCAAATTAACCCTACGATTGCCATAGAGCTGTCCAGCTCATTGCAACGCAATGAGTTGGATACCTCTGTGGCACTCAAAGGGTTAAGAGACACTTACTCCTAAGGTAACGTTCCTCTTTAAGGCACTCTCCTAAATACAATGGAATAGGTTTGATTGATTGTTCGCTAGACGTTTCCATAACTTTAAAAGCGAGGTATGAACAGTTGTCTCTCCCCTGCCTGGCTGACCTTTCTTCAGCTGTCTGGGGTGGGCCCGTGCAACAGAAAATCCCCCAGCTCCCTGGCAGTCTCTCAGTCTTTCACATGTTGAGTAGTCATTTGGGCAGCCATCAATTGGGCTGCTAGATTTAGGCAGCAGCAAGTGTTCTGGAAACATTCGGGGGGTTTTTCCTCGTCCTTCATTCACCTTACCGGATCCGTAATTTTTCTTTTTTTATTCCCGCAGCAAATGAGAAGATTGAGGATATAAATGGCTGCCCCAAGAACAGATCGCAAATGGTGAGATTTACGCTTACAAATTTACTAAAATGTTCAATGCAAATGTTACCGGTCAGTGAATGCTAAGAACAGGAGTCATTCTGCAGCCAGTCAAAATCCCCCAATACTGTCATTGATGTTAAATGGAGATTTTAACCCCTTGAATGCTAGATAGGTCTCCAATGACCTCTCTTATCATTCAAGGGGTTAAGAATGCAATTTAAAGGGATATGAATACTTCGATTAATAACCCTTTGAGTGCCAGAGGGGTACGGAATGCATTGCAAAGAAATGCATTCTGTACCCCTCTGGCACTCAAAGGGTTAAAGTTTAGCTCCGAGTCTTCTTTATATTTTTTAACATATATTGCTTTATTTAATTACTTACCTACTTACTTACAGTGTTGTATTTCAAACGCTTTTCAAGCCGAAAGGATCACCCTCCCGCCCCTTTCCCCTGCATCACGCTGCCTCTCAGGCTGGTCCGGATGGAGACGGGTGAGGGACAATCTTCAGTAAGAAAAAGGAAAATCCTGCCCTCCTTCCACAAGGGGGCAGACTTTTCCTTATACTTAATGAAGATTGACCCTCGCTGCATCCATTCCGTCCCATAACCAGATTGCAGATCTAAGGGTAGGTGGCCAGAAGGGGGCGGGAGGGGGAACCTTTCAGTTTGAATAGCGTTTGAACTACAACACTGTAAGTAATTAAATATAGTGCTCTATGTTAAAAAAAAATATGTATAAAGAAGACTCGGAGGTAAACTTTAATCGAAGTAAAAATAAATGTCAGTGGGTCGCTGCAGAATCCCTGTAGTTCTTCTAACATTTTTATTTAGTTCTGAAATTTTCGTTAGGGGTGGGATTCATTCCCGATTAAATCTTAAATCATAAAGATTTGAGAGATGAACTTGGGGGCTATTAAATTATTTTGCAAATATCTACAATATTGGGGGATAGTAATAATAAAGTATTACTATTCCTTTAATTCCTTGTTCACAAGAGAGTTGTCCAGCGCATCTGAACACGTCATCACGTCGTCTAGCTTTCAATGTGATAAACGCACAGTTTAAATCAATATGAATTTTGCAAATAATTATTTGTTCCCTACGATGTAATCGATATTCTGTAGAATAACTCCTGGGGGGAGATGAGTTAAGTGTTATAAACAGGTGATAAAGAGGAGATGACTTCTCCAGTGATATCACTTCTCCAGGTCTGTGTTATTCTGTGGACCCAATGTACTAAGATATCTCGGGTGTAAGAGATCTTTGTGCGGGGAATTACATGGGAATTGGAGAAGTGATATCACTGTTGAAGTTATCTCCTCTTTATCACACCTCAGTGCACCTTAGTACATCAGCCGCACCGAGTGACATTCTGTGCAGTTAATACAGGGGTAATGAATTGCTGTTTTTGACTACATCTCCCATCATCCCCTCTCAGCCAACTTCACCATAGGGGAAAAAATCCCCGTTGATTTAAACTTTTAAATGCTAGAAAGGTCTCTAACGCAGAGATGTCCCTAGCATTCAAGAAGTTTAAAGGGATATTAATACTTGTAAATTACTAATCCCCATATTGTAGCTTTGTTAAAAAGAAATTTATTGCCCCCAGTGTCATCTCTCAAACCCTTATGGTTATAGAGATGATAGCGCTCAAAGTTCCCCCCTCCCTCCCCCTTCCCTGACTGAACGCTGACTGCAGGGGTATCCGGTATTACTTGCATCAGGCGGCTCTGCAGCATTACCGATATCACATTTCTAAAAAAGAAATCTTTCACTAAAATGGTCTCCTACGTGTGACTGCAAACCAAGCACAAACCAAACACAAACCAAGCACACGTAGAAGACCGTTTCAGTGAAAGAGTTATTTTTTATAAATGCGATCTCGGCTCAGCTGCAGAGCCGCCTGATGCACATAAGACTGTCGTACGACAGCTTCCCCTGCAGTCATCATTCAGTCAGAGAAGGGGGGGAGGGGGGAACTTTGAGCGCTATCATCTCTCAAACCATAAGGGTTTGAGAGATGACACTGGGGGCAATAAGTTTCTTATTAACAAAGCTGCAATATGGGGATTAGTAATTTGCAAGTATTACTATCCCTTTAAAGCCCCACTAAAAGCGGAACTACCACCCTATATAAAGTCACCTCCCAATAATTAGGCCTATGGTGACTGGCTGTAAATAGTGCTATTATCTCACACAAGTACCAGGTTTTGAAGTAATCCTGTTTCTTTGGAGACTGACGGCCAGGCTTGTTGCTTTAGAGCCTTTTGTGCACCTGTGCCGTCAGTCCCTTCCGGTGCCTTCCAGCTCCATGTAATACCTCCTAGAGGAGACCAGGACGGACAGTGCAGGCGCGCAGACGTCTCTGAGCAAGATGTCTGCATCTAAGCCTGGCTGTCATTCTCCGGTGAAAAATGATTACTTCAAAACCTGGTACTTGTGGAAGATAATAGCGGTATTAAGAAGCTGGTTGCCATATGCCTAATTACTGGGGGGCGACTATATAGGGTGGTAGTTCCGCTTTAATACAATGAGAATTTTGGAAATTGTCCCCTATGTTGGAGTTGTTTTGCTCCAGAAATTATCCATGTTTTTTTTTTTGTGCATATGGTTGTATGTGGTCTATGTACCAACGTGGTTTTAAACATTCCCTAATTTATTCCTTAATCCCTTAAACCTTTAATGACCATTGGTCCAGGTAAGTTACCTTCTAGAGTTTAAAGGGATAATATTACTGAAAATGTAAAAAAAAAAAAATAAATAAAAAAAAAAAAAAAAAAAAAATAAAAAAAAAAATATATATATATATATATATATATATATATATATATATATATATATATATATATATATATATATATACATACCTCCCAAGTGTCCCTCTTTAGGAGGGACAGTCCCTCTTTTATGCCCAAATCCCTCTGTCCCTTTTTCCCATCCTGATGTCCCTCTTTTTAGGAGATCAGATTGTGTGGTGTGTATATAAGTGTATCCCATTGTTCTACAGCAATAAAACTCACATTAATGTTTGTTTAAACGTCAGTAAATGTGTTTATAAATTAGTATGTGTAAATAAAACACTTTGGTCTTGTTATAAGTAATTTATTAGGTTACACAAGGAGGTGTCAGTAGGTCATGAAATAGCCTAAAAATTATTGGTAATGCCCCGCCCACCAGCCACACCCCCAGAAACAACCCTTAAAGCCACACCCCCAGAAACAACCCTTAAAACACGTGTGTCCCTCTTTGGCAATTTGAAATGTTGGGAGGTATGTATATATATATATATATATATATATATATATATATATATATATAGTGGGAGCAGTCCCACTGCTGGAAAGTGTTTTATTCAAAAATTATTACATCTAAAACTTGTATTTTTGTTTTAGGTGTAGTATGTAAATGATCTGAAATTGTACAGTGGCTCTGTTACTACCCCATCCTATGCACAACTCTGGTCAGTTGACCATAAATCTCTATAGGATGGTATAGCAACAGCGCCACTGTACGTTTTCAGACCATTGAGATATTGCACCTAAAAAAATTCAAGTTCGAGCTGTAATAAATTTTTAATAAAATGCTTCTCAGCAGTGGGAGATCCATTGTTTTACTCAAGAATATCTATACAACCTATCTATATATATATATTTTTTACATTTTAAATATTACTATCCCTTTAAAAGACGCTGGACCACATCATTCCTGACCCTCAGAACCTAAAAGCACCTATATGGTTTATTGTTACCAACTTTTTTATTTAACCCCTTAAGGTCCAAAGACGTACATGTATGTCATGGAGTCGACATTCCTAAAGGACGCATGCAGTACATGTAGGTCGTGGATTACAGGGCTCCCCTTGCGGCTGCACCCCATTCGGAAAGTCCTCAATTAAATCATTAAAAAAAAAACAACAACTCTGTGATCCTTAACCCTTTGCGTACCCCACTGGCACTCAAAGGGTTAAGTGCCGGCTGCGTGCGTGCATGCTGGTCCTTAAGGGGTTAATTCTGTTTTATGAATGTTCATATCATTAATCCAAATTCACAGGCCGAGTTACAGTAAATCAATACACAATTACATTTGTAAACATGAGACAGAGTGAGATAGTTCTGCCGTATTAAAGTGCTTTATGAGTTCAATGGGTTAAAAGCACAAAATTAACCCCTTAAGGACTACATGACATACTATGACCGTCTTGATCCTTATATACTTAAGGACCGATGACTGTCATAGTATGTCACATACTTTTTACTTACAGCAATCCACCGGGAGCGCTAATGAGGCCTAGAAATGACCGCTTGAAGACTGGAGCGATCTCTTTCAGGCCCCAAAGCGGCGCGCTGATACACACAACAGGGCACGTGTACCGGTGCATCGGCACGGATCAAAGCGGTCCTTATGGGACAGAAACGTCCCAGGACCGCTGGTCCTTAAGGGGTTAAATTGTTTGGAATTTGGGGAATGTTTATTTGTTGTCCCATATGGTGCAGTTGGTTTGTCCTAGAATTGTTTCAGTTATTCTTGGCGCATCAGCCTTGGTATCTGAGACACTGGGGGAGATTCACTAAGTGGTGATAAATAGGTGATAAAGTGGAGATAACTTCTCCAGTGATATCACTTCTCCAGTTCCTATGTTATTCTATGGAACCTATGCACTGAGATCTCCTAAACTTAAAGGGATAGTAATGGTTACATTTAAAAAGTATAGTATTGTAGATATTAAAAAAAATAAATTAATTTCTAAAAGTCCGGTCTGTCAAAAACATATAGTTTGAGAGAGAGAGACAGATAAGCTTCTAAAGTTCCCCCTCCCTCCCCTTTCACTGACGTCAGCGCTCTAGCTGACAGAATGAGATCCTGGTCCCGGGACCGGCCGGCGGCTCTTCAGCAGAGCTGAAATAGCGTTATCTAAAACAAACACTTCATTGGAGCTGTCTACAAAGTATGCCTGGTTTGTAAGCACACTTTGTAGACCTTTCCAGTGAAGTATTTCTTTATAGATAGCGCTATTTTGGCTCTGATGAAGAGCCGCCATCCGGTCGCACGACCAAGATCTCCTGGTGTCAGCTAGAGCGCTGACGTCTGCGAAAGGGGGGCGAGGGGTGAACTTTATCAGCGTATATCTCTCAAACTATACATGTCTGAGAGACCGGACTTACATCAATTCATTTATTTTTTTAATACCTACAATATTACACATTGTTAAAAGCAGTCATTACTATCCCTTTAAGAAATGTTAGTGAATTTGCTGTATAGAATAACATAGGAACTGGAGAAGTGATGTCACTGCAGACGTTATCTCCATTTTATCACCTGTTTATCACAGCTTAGTGAATAACCCCAATCGACTTTCAGTCAGGGCCGGATTTATATCCCAGGCTCCCCAAGGCAAGGCCCTCTAGGTGCCCATAACCCCTTAAGGACCAGCGATGGTCCTGACACATCATGGGTTTTGTGATCACAGCGCTCTGAAACGGACTGATCCAAGACCAGAGCGGTCAGTTTCAGCCTCCTTTTCTGCAAGCCGGTACAAATGATCTCTCACGCGTGCAATCTCTCTAATTACGTCTATGCGGTCTTTAAGGGAGATCCTACCCCAGCATTGCCAGAGGTTAAGGGGTTAACTCCATGCATGACCACACCCCTGTTCCTCGCTTGGCCCCACCTCCAAACCCATCTGCTATTTTCTGGCATAGAAAATAACCTTGGCCTATAGTGAAAAAAAAGTTTTAACCCCTTGGTTGCTAGAGAGATCTTCAACGCATTGCAGAGCAATGCGTATGAGATCTTGTCAGCATCCAAGGGGATAAAAAATAATTGCTTCTAAAGAGTTATACAGCTGGTGCAGGGAACCTGAGATTGTTCTGGCCACACCCACAATTCAGAATGTAGGTGTGGCCAACACAGCTGTGGCACCGCCCCTTAGAGTTGCCTACTCTACCTGTTGGGAAATCTGACCCTGCTGTCAGTGTGTGATGTGTAATGAAGGTCAAGACAGGGTTAGGGTGAGGTGGAGAAATACAGGTTGAAAACAAGGATACATGTGTGTTCTATAGAAGGACGCGGTGTCCTAAGATAGCCATTTAACCCTTTGAATTCAAGAGAGCTATGTAATAAATGATGTTGCAATATGTTGAATGCCTCTCTACCACTCAGAGTGTTAAAGGAATAGTAACACTTAAAATGAAAAAAAATATATGTTGTAGGGTTTATCCCTCTGAGTAAAACAAGGGAACTCCCACGGCTGAGAGGTGTTTATTCAAAAGTGATTACAGCTCAAACTTCAGTTTTTTAGGTGCAGTATCACAGTGACCTGAAATTGTACAGTGGCGCTGTTGCTACACCATCCTATGGATATTTATGGTCAACTGACCAGAGCTGTCTATTGGATGGTGTAGCAACAGCGCCACTGAGATACTGCACTTAAAAGTTTGAGCTGTAAAAACTTTTGAATAAAACACCTTTCACTCATGAGAATAAACAGTGCAATATATATATGTCTGCTTACATTAAGTATTACTATCCCTTTAAAGGGACACTAATGTCCCGTAAAAAATTATTCTAGTTTTGTAGAGGTTAAAGCAATAAATTATTGGCAGAAAATCCCATCTCTCAAACCGCTATGGTTTGAGAGATATTTGCATTGCAAGTTCCCCCCTCCCTCCCCTTTCCCTGACGTCAGAGCTGTGATGACAGCAGGAGATGCCGGTCCGGGGACCAGCCGGCGGCTCTGCAGCAGAGCCATTTAAAAAGGATTACTTCATTGGAAAAGCCTACTTCCAATGAAGTAGTTCTTTTTAAAGGGATAGTAATACTTCGTTTTATCTTTATTTTATTTTGTAGGCATTAAAAAAACATGAAGAACGATATAAGTCTTATCTCTCAAACCTTTATGGTTTAAGAGATATTCACAAGCACAGTATCCCCCCCCCTGCTCAGCCAGATCAGAAGGGAGGTGCCCAGGTAGACTGCAGAGAGGGACAATCTTCACTTAAGATAAGGGAAAAGCCTGAAAAACTTGTCAAGGGGGACAGGGATTTCATTGTTCTCATAGGAAGAAGATTGTCCCCTTCTGTTATCTGTCTGGTCTATGGACTGCAATCCACATCTGAGAAGAGATGTCTTACACTAGGTAAAAGGGGCAGGAGGGTAACTTTGCTTGTGAATATCTCTCAAACCATAAAGGTTTGAGAGATAAGACTTATATCATTCTTCATATTTTTTAATGTCTACAAAATAAAATGAAGATAAAACAAAGTATTACTATCCCTTTAAATAAAGCGATCTCGGCTCTGCTGAAGAGCCTCCTCGAGTCGGCCGATGCGAATCTCCTGCTGTCGGCTTTACAGAAGGGGAGGGAGGGGAGGACTTTCAATGTGAATATCTCTCAAACCATAGCGGTCTGAGAGATGGATTTTGTGGCACATAGTTAATTTTTTTTTAACCTATACAGAAACTAGAAGAATTTTTTATGGGACATTACTGTCCCTTTAAGACTTGTATTCATTGCTTAGGAACTGAGACAACAAAACAGAATCACAAGTAAATTCTCGCTTTTGTAAACTGTCAGGATCCTCTGCTGGATAAGCGATGGCCTATTTATATAGCTTGTTATTTTACTCCTAAGGTATTTTAATGCAGCGGCTCACCTTCTGACTGCCAGGGGTGTACAATGCACTGTGTGGCACATCTCTATGGCACTCAGAGTGTTAATAGATAAATAGTATTAAAGGAAGATATACAAGCGGTTACTAAGGAGGATGGCAGAATCATCATTCTACAGTATTTGTATTGGAGTGATGGGTAGAAGAAAACAAGAATTAAAGGGATAGTAATCACCAAAAAAAGCAGCTCCAATTAATCTTCATAGTATTTGGGCCATGGAGAGTGTTATTTCAATACTGTCAGAGTCGTAGTTCAAGAGTAAATGAATGATAAAAGGCTGTGGAAGGAGGAGAAGTGGGAGGGGAGTGGGAGGAACAGGCTGGTGAGGAGGAGAATTGGGAGGGGAGTGGGAGGAACAGGCTGGTGAGGAGGAGAAGTGGGAGGAACAGACTGGTAAGGAGGAGAAGTGGGAGGGGAGTGGGAGGAACAGGCTGGTAAGGAGGAGAAGTGGCAAGGGAGTGGGAGGAACAGGCTGGTGAGGAGGAGAAGTGGGAGGGAAGTGGGAGGAATAGGGAGGTAAGGAGGAGAAGTGGGAGGGGAGTGGGAGGAACAGGCTGGTAAGGAGGAGAAGTGGGAGGGGAGTGGGAGGAACAGGCTGGTGAGGAGGAGAAGTGGGAGGGAAGTGGGAGGAATAGGGAGGTAAGGAGGAGAAGTGGGAGGGGAGTGGGAGGAACAGGCTGGTAAGGAGGAGAAGTGGGAGGGGAGTGGGAGGAACAGGCTGGTGAGGAGGAGAAGTGGGAGGGAAGTGGGAGGAATAGGGAGGTAAGGAGGAGAAGTGGGAGGGGAGTGGGAGGAACAGGCTGGTAAGGAAGTGAAGTGGGAGGGGAGTGGGAGGAACAGGCTGGTAAGGAGGAGAAGTGGGAGGGGAGTGGGAGGAACATGCTGGTAAGGAGGAGAAGTGGGAGGGGAGTGGGAGGAACAGGCTGTTAAGGAGGAAAAGTGGGAGGGGAGTGGGAGGAGCATGCTGGTAAGGAGGAGAAGTGGGAGGGGAGTGGGAGGAACAGGCTGTTAAGGAGGAAAAGTGGGAGGGGAGTGGGAGGAGCATGCTGGTAAGGAGGAGAAGTGGGAGGGGAGTGGGAGGACCAGGCCAGATGAGGAGGAGAAGTGGGCGGGGAGTGGGAGGACCATGCTGGGAAGTCGGAGATGTGGGAGGGGAGTGGGAGGACCAGGCCAGATGAGGAGGAGAAGTGGGAGGGGAGTGGGAGGAACATGCTGGTAAGGAGGAGAAGTGGGAGGGGAGTGGGAAGAACAGGCCAGATGAGGAGGAGAAGTGGGAGGGGAGTGGGAGGAACAGGCTGGTAAGGAGGAGAAGTGGGAGGGGAGTGGGAGGAGCATGCTGGTAAGGAGGAGAAGTGGGAGGGGAGTGGGAGGACCAGGCCAGATGAGGAGGAGAAGTGAGTGGGAGGAACAGGCTGGTAAGGAGGAGAAGTGGGAGGGGAGTGGGAGGAGCATGCTGGTAAGGAGGAGAAGTGGGAGGGGAGTGGGAGGACCAGGCCAGATGAGGAGGAGAAGTGGGCGGGGAGTGGGAGGACCATGCTGGGAAGTAGGAGATGTGGGAGGACCAGGCCAGATGAGGAGGAGAAGTGGGAGGGGAGTGGGAGGAACATGCTGGTAAGGAGGAGAAGTGGGAGGGGAGTGGGAAGAACAGGCCAGATGAGGAGGAGAAGTGGGAGGGGAGTGGGAGGACCATGCTGGGAAGGAGGAGAAGTGGGGAGGGTTTCATTAAACACTCCCCACATCTGTGACTCAGCCTCTGACCCGGAGAGCCGGTAATCAACAGCAAAAACCAGAGTCTCTGGGGTTAATCTGGAGTGTTCCCAGTTATGTCAGACATTACTAGACAATCCCTGTGTTACAGTCCTGTATATGTACATCCATAACATAAATATACCAGTCCGTATCCACAACACGAAAGAGGAGCAGGCCCGTACCATAGGGAGCAAATTAAAAATTCCTCAAATCCCCATCGATTAAAAAGGGGATTTTAATGTCAGTGAGGCAATGCGTTGGAGACCTTTCTAGCATTTAAGGGGTTAAAAGACCCTCACCACTTTAACTCACAGCACTTGACACCCTCATACCGTGCTCTCTGTCTCCTGTTACCCATTTAGACTGTAAGCTCCTTGGGGCAGGGACCTCTCTCATTTTGTGTCTATGACTGTGACACTTATTTTATCCCCATGTATTTATTGTATCATACATCTATTGTAAGGCACTGTGTACACTTTGTGGAGCTATATAAATAAAGATATACATACATACGTTTAACCCTTTGGGGAATACTGGGGAATTTCACACCCCTGTGAACCTTAAAGGAACAGTAATGTCCCATAAAAACCTGTTATAGTTTTGTAGAGCAGGAAAAAATAAGCTGAATGGAACAAATCCTATCTCTCAAACCTTTATGGTTTGAGAGATATTCGCATTGAAAGTTCCTGCCTCCCCTTTTCCTGACGTCAGCGCTGTGCTGACAGCAGGAGATCACGGTCTGAGGACCAGCCGGCAGCTCTGCAGCAGAGCCAAAACTGTGTTGTTGGAAAAGAATTACTTAATTGGAAAGGTATACAAAGTGTGCCTGGTTTGCAAGCACACTTTGTAGACCTTTCCAATAAAGTAATTCTTTTGCAACGCGATTGTGGCTCTGTTGAAGAGCCTCATTGTGTCGGCCGACATGGATCTCCTGCTGTCAGATTTACAGCTGACATTACGAGAAACGGACGGGGGAACTTTTAATGCCTATATCTCTCAAACCATAGCAGTTTGAGAGATAGGGTGCCATTCAGCTTATTTTTTCCTTCTCTACAAAACTAAAACAAGTTTTATGGAACATTACTGTCCCTTTATGGGTTTAAAGTTAATAGTAATTGCATGTTCACAATGATGGAGTTTCTTGCAAACTTGCTACCTTACAAAATCTCAGAATGCCTTCAGTTCATGGCGCAGGAGCATGTTACTAGGAAACCTGTGGCTCTCCAGCTGTCGTTGGATTAAAATTCCCAGCCGACTCGGCTGGCTGTTAATAGGTGTTTAGTCCAAGAACAGTTGGGGAGCCACAGGTCGCCTTCCCCTGGTGCAGTGTGACAGTTGTTACCGATCTATTTTTACAGGCTGCCTCCTTCTCCTCTCTCACAACACATGGCTCAATACAGGAGCCGCTTCCACGATGGCAGATGTTTTTCCAAAAGCTGGGAGGATTTTTTAAAGTATTTTCATGGTTAGAATATCTGAACCTCAAATGCTATTGGATAAGCATCATATTAACCCCTTGTATGCTAATTAGTTATATTTGAGGTCAAACATTCCACCCTCTGTGTTATGCGAAATGTCTGCAGTGTTTGTCCTCTGCCTAGATTCATTCATATCACAGTGTGTGCTAATATTGACCCAGCACAGATAAATGTTAATTTCTCAAAAACTATTTATATTCCAAGCAAATGGCTTGGCAGTTTGTACTTATCTTTAAAAGTAACTAAATTTAGCTTAAAGTGAAAAGCCCACTTTAACTCCTTAACAGCCGCATGTCCGGCATTTAAGGACCACTGGATTCAGGGGTCCCCGAATGGCGTGAGGCCGCGCGGGGACTGCTGAATTCCATGACATGGCAGGACCGTCATGGGTCCTTAACGCAAGTTTTCCCATGACAGTCATAGCACATCATGGGTCCTTAATGGGTTAATCAGAATCAACAGAAAGTTAGAAAATGATCCTTTTGCTTTGTACTGTGTTGGAGACTTCTGTATCGTTCGAGAGTTTAACCCATTAAGGACCAGAGAAGTGCACAACACATTGTTTTGCTTTCAGGAAAAACAGCACAAGAAATAGTCTATATTGTATAGGGACCCTCTCATCTTATCCAGCTGGAATAAGATATCTTTTTTGGTTTGCCCTTATATTTTATTATTAGTTTAAAACTAACTATGGTGATTTTGAAAAGATCATTAACCCTTTGAATGCCAGAAAGGTATTCAACGCATTGCGTTAAACACCTTTCTGGCACTCAAAGGGTTAAAATCACCTACATGTTGGATTAACCATTTTTTTTTATTTAGAAACATACTTATTTAGATGTATATATTGTGCTAATTAAGCGTTGCACACCCCACTGGCACTCAAAGGGTTCAAAGGGGAAAAAAATAATAATATATATATATATTTACTAATTGAAGATCCGTTTACACGGGCCACAGTGCCACTACCAGCCGGTCGCGGGGCAGTCATGCGGCGTGGTGCGGCTGATCTGTACTGTGCATGACTGCGCCATTACACTCGTTTTAGTGAATTATTATATAGGATATGTATATATATCCTACATTATAATTTGCTAACTAAGTTTGTCAGAAGTGGCCATGCTCAGTAAAGACTGCCCGCACCGCGGCTGATAGGGAGCGGGGCTCCGAATTCAGACCAGGGTCCTTCTGGTTGTGCAGAGAGGACTACGATCTGAATTTGGAGCTACCCACTCCGTATCAGCTGCGGAGCGGGAAGTCTCTACTGTGCATGACTGCAGCAAGCTGTTGCTGGGTGGCACTGTGGCCCATGTATCAGCTGCGGAGCGGGCAGTCTCTACTGTGCATGACTTCAGCGAGCTGTTGCTGGGTGGCACTGTGGCCCATGTATCAGCTGCGGAGCGGGCAGTCTCTACTGTGCATGACTTCAGCGAGCTGTTGCTGGGTGGCACTGTGGCCCGTGTATCAGCTGCGGAGCGGGCAGTCTCTACTGCGCATGACTGCAGCAAGCCGTGTAAACGGATCTTCAATTAGTAAATATATATATATATTATTATTTTTTTCCCCTTTGAACCCTTTGAGTGCCAGTGGGGTGTGCAACGCTTAATTAGCACAATATATACATCTAAATAAGTATGTTTCTAAATAAAAAAAAATGGTTAATCCAACTCAGACAGTACACTGTGGCCTGTGTACACACATATATATATATATATATATATATATATATATATATATCCCAGCCACTTGTAGCGCAGTACAGAGGAAACTGCCAAGGTTACATATATTGATTGCGGAGAAAAAAATACATAAGTGCTGTTCCTGTCCTGCAGTGTAACACAAAAATTGTGTTAACCTTTTGGGTTCTAGATGGGTGGCCAACGAAATGTGTCCCCCCCCCCTCCACCAATACTCAAAGGATTAATGCACCATCTCAGTGAAATGACACCTGCATGTACAATCCATTTCATGTTGTCTGGACATTATTTTGAAGATATTTTTCATTCCCACGAGCAGGATTTGCCTTTAACCCTTTGAGTGCCAGAAATGTGAACAACACACATACAGATCTTTGCACTAAAAGGGCTACTAAAAGTGTTAACGCGGTGTGCTGCAATTAACGTAATGCTCAGCTGGTAGGGCAATGGTTTTCACTGTATAACACAGTGCACTGCAGTTACTCTGGTGCTCCTCTGGCAGAGTAGAGGTTAAATTTGTTTTTCACAGTTTATAGAATACTAGTGTAAAAGCCCGTGTGCACGGGCCGTGGAGCAGCGAGGTAGCGGCAGGACGCAGAGCAGGATCGGCCTCTTAACCCTTTGAGTGCCAGATCAAAGGGTTAACATTACACGGACCTGCTCTGCGTACCGCCTTTACCTCACTGATCCATGAGATTGCTTCACCTCACTCACGCGATGCAATCGTGTGCAGTAGAGACTGGCTGAACGTGGGCAGTCTCTACTGAGCATGACTGCATCGTGACAAACTTTCTGGCCTTTTATTATATAGGATGCCTGAGGTAGTTACTTGTAGGATCTCTTGTGACTGCAACTCCCATTATGTCCAAGGGCTGGTTGGGGGTGATGGGTTTTGTAGTACCCAACATCTGGAGGTAGAATTGACTACCCCGGTGTATGCTATTCTGTTTGTTCCTATAATCCCATTTGCTGTCAGTGAGTCCAGTTTACAGTATGTTACCGATTTCTCTGGTAGCAACAGCTCCCTGGATCTGTTTGCAGAAAGCTCCCTGTCATGTACTCTGGAAACAGGGATACTGATACAATGTAAAAAAAAGGTACAATGTAACAAAAACCCCAGTATACAGAGTACTGAGTGCTGAAGGGATAATATAACATTATGTTTGTTTGTATACCAAACAGCGATACAATGTAACACTTCACTGATGGTGTTATATTGTATCGCTATCTTGCTTTAATGGTCAATGACCAGAAAACTCTCTGGAAACAGATCCAGGTAGCTCACTGTAAGGGGCATAAAAGTGGAATGTAAAATAGGTGAAGATGAAAAAAAAATATAGGCAATACCTGGAGACTTCACTAGCATTTAAGGGGTTAAAAGCTCCATTTTACTCAATGGAAATTGTATTTGTCAGCTGCGGTGCAGTTGGTTTGCCTCTGAGGGTCACCTGTTGCCCACCTCTAGGCTAGGATTAATGGTACAGTAATAGCTATGTCTGTCTAATATCCTCTCCTCCTTTGTTTTCCTTTAGATTGAGAATATAGACGCCTGTCTGAGTTTCCTGGCAGCGAAAGGAATAAACATCCAAGGCCTGTCAGCCGAGGGTGAGTCCATGTGTCACTGTGTGTATATTGTATTTACACGGCTCAGTGGGCCACTGCCTAGGCTACTGCGGGAGCAGCCATTGAAATAAACTTTATTTGTCCTTTGTCTTCCTGACAATTAACTGTATCTGTCAATGTCCTTTTAACCATCTGAGTTCCAGAGGGTGCACAGCATGTGTGGAGTACACCTCTGGCACATGACACAGATTTTTCATGTTTTTCCTTATGCTCACTGAAGATTGTCCCTCTCTGTGATCCATCCGGACAGTCTTGCTGATCTGAGGGGAGCAGTGTTACATCAGTTAAAGAGGCGGGAGGGGGATACTTTATGATTCATCATCAGGAGGAAGTGGAGGCCAGCTGGTTAGGAAGGATGGATCAACAGCTGGAGAGCCAAATGTTAACCTAGACAGGAACATTTTTCTCTGCCTACTGAAGCTGATTACCAACCCTTTGAGTGCCAGAGGAGTACACAATGCATTGCAAAGCAATGCGTTGCGTACCCCTCTGGCACTCAAAGGTTTAAGAAGAATTGATGCACAAGCGGTAACACATCGAAATTCGCCATATCCCCATGGATTTCAATGGGGTTAAAATCCCCATTTAACCACTTGCGAAGCAATGCTTTGGATATCCCTCTGGCGCACAAAGGGTGAAATCAATAAAATGTAATATATGTCCCTTATGTTGCAGCTGGTTTGCCTAGAATTGCACCCAGCAGAACATCATATTTTGTGGTTATTTTGGCCCAGTCCTGATTAGTCTTTCAGCTGCCTTTCCCAAGGACCTGCAGATCTCTTTTTAACATGTGAAATGAATCCACTTACAAATAGAGTTTCCACCTGTCGGCTCATTAGGAGAACAGATTTAGACTGCGCGTTTTCTTTCCATTACAATGGTAAATTTACAGACCGTGGCAGGCTGCAGCTCAGCTGATTTTAAAATGTTTCCATACCTTGATTTAAAGGGATAGTCATTCTTAATTTTTGCAAGATAAGATATTGTATGTATTAAATAAACTAAACCATCTATGTATTTTTCACATAACTTGCCTAGTTTAGGAGTAATTGCGTTCTAATGTTTACCCCTCCGCTCCTTTTATCTGCGTCACCGCTCAAACTATCAGACTTGGATTCTGGTCTTTGGACCGGACAGAGCGACTGGAGGCCAGAATAGGAGTGGATACCAAGGAAATCTTCATGACGGTGGTCAACTGCCTCAAACCAGGCGCACTTTGTAGACCGTCGTCATGAAGATTTGAAATGAAAAAGAGGCCAGAGTTGCAGGACTGTGCTCCAGTTCTCTGCTACCTACAGAATATACTTAAAGGGATAGTATTACTTCAAAATTACTATCCCTCATATTGTAGCCCTTAATAAACTGAGTTAAATAACACCAGCGGCATCTCTCAAACCTTTATGTTTTAAGAGATAGCCACTTTCAAAGTTTCCTCTCCCCTGCTGTCAGCGTTCTGCTGTCAGCAGGAGAATCTGGTCTTTGAATCAAGCGGAGGCTCTTCAGCAGAGCCGATATCTCGTTATGGAAGGAAAAATTATTAATTGAAACAGTCTTCTACGTGTGCTTGGTAACCAAACACACGTACAAGACTGTTTCAATTAATCATTTTTCCTTCCATAACGACATATCGGCTCTGTTTAAGAGCCTCTACCTGTCCCGGGACCGGATTCCCCTGCTGGTAGCAGAACTCTGACAGCAGGGGAGAGGAAACTTTACAGGAAACATAAAGGTTTGAGAGATGCCGCTGGTGTTATTTAACTCAGTTTATTAAGGGCTACAATATGAGGGATAGTAATTTTGAAGTAATACTATCCCTTTAAAAAAGGAGGCCTACCAGGAGATCCTCCAGAATCCTCGTGGGCCAGTCTGATCGTCTGGGGGCCCCTTTTCAAACCATCCCTACATCAAGGGGGCTTCCTTATCTGACTGGGGAGGCGGGCCCCCCTGCTTGGTTGGGCCACATACATGGGAGATGAAAGGTTAATGTAAACTGACTAAAGCTGACCCGTGTAGGTGGCTGCTGGCTCTATTTGCAGACAGTATTATGCGGTTCCTATCTTCTTGATGACTTAATAGAGGAAACCCCTTTAACCCCTTCCTTGTCATTAGAGGCAGGAATATATTACCAAAAAAAAAAATAATAATAATAATCAAAGTATCCAGGTTTGCTTTCATCTCGCAACTTAGAATGGAAAACTCTTGAGACATTTCACTTCTCCATTCCATGCTACGTCACAGTCTTCCACGTAAAGAAAAAATAACACATGGCCCTTATCAAATATCCAGCCTTCTTCTTCTAGCTGTTAACTCCTTGAGGATCAGAGAGGCATTGCAGTACATTGTGCAACACTCTGCCCCTGAACGGGTTAAAAAATTCATGGTGCTATCAGGGCTGGGTTCACATCTCAGGAGCCTGTAGGCACAGAAATCTGAAGCGCCCCCCCCCCATTGGCCATCTCAACTGGACACCTACACAATGCTCCAAATCTCCACATTACACCCCATATCCATATTGCCCTCACATTGCCCCATATCATCTCCAACTTATCCCTCATCAGCTCCATATTGCCCTATAATTGCCCCCATCATCTCAAACTTGCCCCCATCATCTCCAACTTGCCCCATCATCTCCACATTACCCCCATCATCTCCATATTGCCACTACATCAGCTCCAACTTGCCCTCACATTGCCATCAGCTCCACGTTGCCCACATCATCTTCACATTGCCCCCACTTTGCCTCCCAAATACGTTTCCTACCTCCAGCGTCAGATGTCTCTGCCTCCTTCTGTAGCTGCTGTTGCTCCGGCGCGGTCTCTTTAGGAATGCAGAGCACTGGGTGATGATGTTATCTCCCAGAGGTCTGCATTAGAGCCGACGAGGGAGCAACAGCAGCTACAGGTCTGTGCCTTCTGTCTGAGCGGTTGGGCGGGTTGTTACTGTGCACAGCGCGCAGCACTGTTAACAAAAATGTATAATTTTTTTTTATTTATTTCAATGACTCTGCCTTATGGCAAATCCGGCCCTGGGTGCTATTAATGAATCTAGGCAAAGCCCACACACTGGGGGTATTTTATATATTTTATATAGCAAAGTGAGGGACAAGTTTCTTCTTGAACAGAACTGATTAGCATACTATGCCACGAATCAGCATAAAATGCCACCTTGTGCCTACAAACCATGAGGGTCAATTTCTCAAAAACTGTAGTGTTTACAGAAAAATGACAGCAACAGCATACTGACTGGTTTTAATTTTCTATAAAACAAGCTAAATTTGTCTGAAGGTGACAGGTCCACTTTAAATGGGAACTATCACCTGAATTAAAGGTGGCTTTATTTGAAAGTTAATTTGCAATGTATCAGTAATCCTTGTATTTTTTTATATTTTTAAATATAATTCGGTATTCACAGAGATACTTTGTCTGCTCCCTCTACACATAGCGCCTCTTTCCAACCTCCTCCAATGACGGAGGATTTCTCCATGTAAGCTGAAGCGGTTTGCCAATGAGAGAGCTCCAGCTTACATGGAGAAATCCTCCGTCATTGGAGGAGGTTGGAACGAGACGCTACGTGGGGAGGGGACCAGATTAAGTTTGACAGGCGAATGACCCTAAGCCTGTCCTGAAATGACATAACGGACTGAAGTTTAAAAACAAGTATCTCTGTGCATACCGAAATATATTTAAAAAAAAAATACAAGGATTACAGATGCATTACAGATGACCATTCAAATAAACACAGCTTTAATTCAGGTGTTAGTTCCTCTTCAAGTAAAATTAAATAAACCTTTTGCCTTTTATTCCTTTGTAACAATTCTAAGATAGGTTCATTCCAAAGTCCATCAACTACCAAAATGATTCCTGGTCTTACTGCCCCGTCACTGATCCCTGCACACACTATAACATTATCATACTTTCCTGGAAGGAGCAAAATCACCTGGATTTCTGTATATCACCTGTCTTATCTAGTTACATATTAACTGCATGAGTCTAGTGTATGAAAAGGGGGAGATGCACTAAGGTGTGATAAAGAGGAGATAACTGTACCAGTGAGATAATCTCTCCAGTCCGTATATATTATTATATGGGGCAGATTTAGTTATAACTACAGGGGGAGATGTACTAAGGTGTGATAAAGAGGAGATAACTTCTCCAATGTGATAAACTCTCCAGTTCCTATGTTATTATATGGGAGAGATTTAGTTATAGACTACAGGGGAGATGTATTAAGGTGTGATAAAGAGGAGATAACTTCTCCAATGAGATAATCTCTCCAGTCCCAATGTTATTCAATGGGAGATATTTAGTTATAGACAGCAGGGGAGATGTACTAAGGTATGATAAAAAAGAGATAACTGTACCAGTGAGATAAACTATCCAGTTCCTATGTTACTCTGTGGGAGATATTTAGTTATAGACTACAGGGCAGATATACTAAGGTGTGATAAAGAGGAGATAACTTCTCCAGTGAGATAAACTCTCCAGTTCCTATGTTATTCTATGGGAGATATTTAGTTATAGACTACAGGGGAGATGTACTAAGGTGTGATAAAGAGGAGATAACTTCTCCAGTGACATAAACTCTCCAGTTCCTATGTTATTCTATGGGAGATATTTAGTTATAGACTACAGGGGAGATGTACTAAGGTGTGATAAAGAGGAGATAACTTCTCCAGTGACATAAACTCTCCAGTTCCTATGTTATTCTATAGGAGATCTTCAGTTATAGACTACAGGGGAGATGTACTAAGGTGTGATAAAGAGGAGATAACTTCTCCAGTGAGATAAACTCTCCAGTTCCTATGGTATTCTATGGGAGATATTTAGTTATAGACTACAGGGCAAATGTACTAAGGTGTGATAAAGAGGCGATAACTTCTCCAGTGAGATAAACTCTTCAGTTCCTATGTTATTCTATGGGAGAGCTTTAGTTATAGACTACAGGGGAGATGTACTAAGGTGTGATGGAGAGGAGATAACTTCTCCAGTGAGATAAACTCTCCAGTTCCTATGTTATTCTATGGGAGATCTTTAGTTATAGACTATAGGGGAGATGTACTAAGGTGTGATAAAGAGGAGATAACTTCTCCAGTGAGATAAACTCTCCAGTTCCTATGTTATTCTATGGGAGAGATTTAGTTATAGACTACAGGGGGAGATGTACTAAGGTGTGATAAAGAGGAGATAACTTATCCAGTGACATAAACTCTCCAGTTCCTATGTTATTCTATGGGAAATATTTAGTTATAGACTACAGGGCAGATGTACCAAGGTGTGATAAAGAGGAGATAACTTCTCCAGTGAGATAAACTCTCCAGTTCCTATGTTATTCTATGGGAGAGATTTAGTTATAGACTACAGTGGGAGATGTACTAAGGTGTGATAAAGAGGAGATAACTTCTCCAGTGACATAAACTCTCCAGTTCCTATGTTATTCTATAGGAGATCTTCAGTTATAGACTACAGGAGAGATGTACTAAGGTGTGATAAAGAGGAGATAACTTCTCCAGTGAGATAAACTCTCCAGTTCCTATGTTATTCTATGGGAGATCTTTAGTTATAGACTATAGGGGAGATGTACTAAGGTGTGATAAAGAGGAGATAACTTCTCCAGTGAGATAAACTCTCCAGTTCCTATGTTATTCTATGGGAGCATTGTTACTTCAGTACAGGAATAATACCTGCAGTGTGATATTACTCTAACTGTGCATTTCATTGTCTGTCCCACAGAGATCAGGAATGGGAATCTAAAGGCCATTCTGGGCCTATTCTTCAGCCTTTCGCGCTACAAGCAGCAGCAACAGTCACAGAAACAGCAGCAGCAGCAACATTATCATCAGTCTGCTCCAGCTCCGCAGCCACCAGTGTCCCCATCCCATTGCCAGCAGCTCTATCACCCCTCCAGCACCCCCCATGCACAGTCCTACTCATCAGCTCCAGTTCAGTGCCAACAACCACAGCAACCTCCCCATCAACAGACAAAAGCACAACCAGATATGCACTCCAGGTAAGGCCTCCCCTTGTGGCTGTATTGATATAGAGACTCTGGGTTTGGTCCCTTGTTTTCTGTTAGGTTGGAGCCTTTAGGCCTCTTTCACACTGGTGACACCAACACAGGGATGGATGACAATCGGTTCACAGGAACACGTCAAAATCCAGAAAGCTTCAGATTTACACAGGAGTGCAGTAAACATGCGTCAGGATAGATCTGCAGGGCAGAATAGTCAACTGGCTGAAGCTCTAAATTTTAAGGGACGTGTCTGCTGTTCTAGCCGCACCTACATTTAATTGTTGGTGTGGCCAGAGCAATCACATATCTTTGCACCAGTTTTATAAACCTTTATAAGCTATTAATTACGGACTTGAATGCAGAGCAATGTGTTGGATATCTCTCTAATAACCAAGGAGTTTAAAATGGACCTTTCACCTTAGTTCAAGTTTTCATACTTGAAAACTGCATTAAAAACTACCTATATGTCCTGTTAACCAAAATCCCAGCAGATGTCCAGTTCAGGACATATTCACACTTTTATTTCTGGGCAAAGTGAAAGTGAACATTTCCTGGTACAGCACAAAAGCTTAATTAGCATAGGAAGCATTACTTAAACCTTCATTAGCATATAACACTTCACTGAAAATGCTTAATTAGCATATAAAATGTCACATATAAGCTTAATTAGCATATAACAATGTCACTGGTACATTTTCAGGGGTACCATAATTAGCATATATTAGCATGTGAAATAAGTGTGAATATCTCCTTAACTGTACATTTACTGGTATTTTGGTTAACATGACATGTAGACAGTTTTTAATGACTTTTTCAAATATGCAAACTTGAACTAAGCTGAAAGTTCCACTTTAAAGCTTTTTTGTCTGTGCAGTGAAAGAGTGTATGACACTGTGGGTGGAGCCATGTGAGAGGTGGGGGTATGTGACCATGGGTGGAGCTAAGGGCATCTAAAGTGCCTTGCCTAGGAGTGCCTGGGATGTAAACCTGACCCTGCAGATCTGCACAGCAGACCTTTCACAAGGTGGGAGTTGGACGTTACAGTGAGCATCACAAGCTCCAGGGAACAGCCAAACGTGGGCGTCAGACGTAATATTCTCCTTACATTCACATGAGGCTGCCATCACCCATTCTACCTGTGACAGGATCGCTACAGGAAAGCAGTAGACTATGAGAACAGACACAGATGATGGATGAGTAGCAGAAGGTTTCCCGATTTCTGGAGCCTATATGAAATAGTTCATAACGCTTTTATTGCCAGTCCGATGTATGTTGTCTCAAATACATCCTTGTTTCCCTTAATGCTTTGAGTGCTAGAGGGGTCCGCAATGCATTGCTCTGCATTGCATTGCGTACCCCTCTTGCACTCAAAGGGTTAATCTAGGCAGGAAATGCTCATGGCTGCTACTGATCAGATCTATGTGGATTGGCCCCCCCAAAAAGAAATTCTTTAACCCTTTGAGTGCCAAAGAAGAATGCAGACCATTGCTTCTTAATACATTGGATACCTAGTTGAAACTTAAAGGGTTCATTAATACTGGGTGTCATGTCCATGGAGTCGACCTTCATTGCTTTTGCAGGACTTTTGATTACTTCAAACTACTTTTGCTTCTAAGGGAGTTTTCTGTGGGAGGAGTCTGGGGTCCTGGAGTCCAGCAAAAGGAATCATATCTGCCTGCATGGACATGATATCCAGGATTAACCCTTTGAGGGCCAGAAAGGTATCCAATACATTGCACTGCAATGCGTTGGATGCCTCTCTGACACTCAAAGGGTTAAGTAACTATTTAGCTCATGGTGGCTATTAGGGTTTTCTCCTCAGATTAAGGTAAGTGGGAGTACTTTACATTGGAAAACAATATCTTTTGTAGCCACGCATTCCAGAAGCCCAATGCTCTGTAGCGCCACTCCTCACCACATCACTTCTGCCTTGTGATTTATGTTTCTCTAAGTCGAAAGGCTCAGGGTTAATGCTTTGTGCACGCGGAACTGTACTGCGTGTATGTCCAGTCACGTCAATGGGCGTTCCACCTGGAAAAGACAATTCAGTGAAGTACAAACTCAAGAATCATTTATTGTTCTGAGTTCAGTAAAATAGTGGGTAGCGTTACCTTTGTTCTTGTAACATTGTTTGGGAATGGGTGCATACGGTCTTCAGATTAATGATTTGTTGACCAGTTATTATTAGTACATAAACAGACTGAGGGTGGACAATCTGTAGTGTTACAGTTCTCGAGCTCCGGGAGGAGATCTTGTTACATTGATATCTAAACCTCTAACCACTAGACATAATGTCCATACCGGTTAACTCTATGGATCTGCCCTGGAAACACCAGTTTTTTAAGTTAATTACCGGGTCTGTGGGGACAGAGGCTAATTCTCTGGTGGAACTTTGCCCACTTCTCCTCTTTCCCACCCTGGCCCTCCCACTTTCTGCCCACTTTTCCTTCCCACCCTTTTCTACCCACTTCCTGCCCACTTCTCCTTCCCACCCTGTTCTACCCACTTTCTGCCCACTTCTCCTTCCCACCCTGTTCTACCCACTTCCTGCCCACTTTTCCTTCCCACCCTGTTTTACCCACTTCCTGCCCACTTCTCCTTCCCACCCTGTTCTACCCACTTCCTGCCCACTTCTCCTTCCCACCCTGTTCTACCCAGTTCCTGCCCACTTCTCCTTCCCTCCCTGTTCTACCCACTTCCTGCCCAGTTTTCCTTCCCACCCTGTTCTACCCACTTCCTGCCCACTTCTCCTTCCCTCCCTGTTCTACCCACTTCCTGCCCACTTCTCCTTCCCACCCTGTTCTACCCACTTCCTGCCCACTTCTCCTTCCCACCCTGTTCTACCCACTTCCTGCCCACTTTATGACACATCTTGTTCCATTGATATCTTAACCTTTAGATGCACTAGGGTCTGATGTTTTGTTTCAAACTGATTTGTATTGCTGTATGCAGGAACCAAAATGTGTGCATCATTAAAGGGATAGTAGTGTTTCAAAATAAATGCAGCTCCCATTATTCTTTATAGTTTTTGGGCCATGTACAGTGGTATTATCATTCTCTACAATGTGTAGTACAAGAGTAATTGAATGATAAAGTATCCCCTCCCGCCCCTTTTACCTAGTGTAAGCCACCTCCCCTCGGATGTGGAATGTGGTCACTTGACCGGACAGCTCACAGCAAGGGACAATCTTCTTACTGTGATCATAAGGAAAACCCTTGAAGGAGGAGGGCAGGTTTTTCCTTATGCTAACAGAAGATAGTCCCTTGCTGTGATCCATCTGGATGGTCTTGCTGTGCAGTTTTAGCATACATTACATTTACAAATAATAAATCAATATATAAGCTGATTAATCATTTATATAAGCTGATTAATCATTTAATCCTTTACAGAACAGAAGCAAAAAATTAATTAAAGAAAAGAGTAACTGTTAACCCTTTGGGTGCCAGAGGGGTACGCAACGCATTGCTTTGCAATGCATTGCATACCCCTCTGGCACTCAAAGGGTTAACAAAAAAAACAAAAAAAACTTAGTATATGGAATTATCAGATTACTGTAGCAGGGAGAACAAATGCACTTAAACAACAGATAAATCAAAGCAGATCCCTTTAACTTCAGTCGTCCTGTCAGGTTCTCATGATATTATGAAGAATACCGTCCTTTGTAGCCTTGAAAAATAGAGCAATTAGCTAATTACCCTCAGGAAAATACCCCATGTAACACAAAACCACTTATTTTAAGTTTTACAAGGAGAATTCTCATACAAACTCCATTGTGTACTACTGGAACACATATACCTCCTTCTTATTTTCTGTGAAAAAATAATTTGGTCTTAACCAATTGGATGCCAAAGAGGCCGCCATCACATTGCTTCGCAATGCGATGGAGATCTCTTAAGCACTGAAGGGGTTAAAGCGGAACTTTCACCCAATATAAAGTCGCCTTCAATAATGAAGCAGGTAGTGACTAGCTTTATAATATATATATTACCTCTAAAATGTATCCGATTATAAATAAATCCTTTATTGTAGGAGACTGACGGCCAGGTTAGTGCAGTTTGCGTTCCTGCACCGTTAGTCCCTTCTGGTTACCATGTGGCACAGTGCAGTGCTTCACAATGGGGACCGGGACTGACAGCGCAGGCGCACAGACAAGATGTCTGCACTGATGACTGGCTTCCGGTCTCCTATAATAAAGGATTTCTTTATAGTCGGATACACTTCAGAGGTAACATATATATTATAAAGCTAGTCACTACCTGCTTAATTATTGCAGGGCGACTTTATATCGGGTGAAAGTTCTGCTTTAAGTAACAAAAATAAGAAGTATTCAAGAGAAATGGGTTACATTGGCCGCTATTAGGATACCCGAATAAAGATGCTGCTCTGTGATATTAGAGTAAAATACTGAAGTTGGTGCACTAAAGAAAGGACCGGATTTACATCCCAGGTGCCTCCTGAGCAAGACACTCTAGGTGCTTTTAGCTCCGCCCATGGCCGCACACCCACTCCTCACATGACCCCACCCCTCAGTCCCTTCCACTGTTTCCTGGCACAGAAAATACCACTGGCCTTTAACAAGCAAAAAAGAGCTTTAGCAATGCGTTGGAGCTCTCTCTAGCATTCAAGTGGTTAAATAATATACTGTAAAGGGGTATACAGTTGGTGCAGGGACATTGAGATTGCTCTGGCCACACCCACAATTCAGAATATGGGTGTGGTCAATGTAGCTCAGGCACCGCCCCTCAACATCTGACACTCTAAGCAGTTGCCTACTCTGACTTGGGAGGTACGGACCCCTAATATCTCCTAAAGAGGGATACTTGGGAGGTATGTACCCCTAATAACTCCTAAAGAGGGACTTGGGAGGTATGGACCCTAATATCTCCTAAAGAGGGACACTTGGGAGGTACTGACCCCAAATATCTCCTAAAGAGGTACACTTGTGAGGTATGGATCCCTAATATCTCCTAAAGAGGGACACTTGGGAGGTATGGACCCCTAATATCTCCTAAAGAGGGACACTTGGGAGGTATGGATTCCTAATATCTGCTAAAGAATTATACTTGGGAGGTACAGACCCCTAATATCTCCTAAAGAGGGACACTTGAGAGGTATGGACCCCTAAAATCACCTAAAGAGGGACACTTAGGAGGTAGGAAGCCCTAATATCTCCTAAAGAGGGACACTTGGGAGGTATGGACACCTAATATCTCCTAAAGAGGGACAATTGGGAGGTACGGGCCCCTAATATCTCCTAAAGAGGGACACTTGGGAGGTACGGGGCCCTAATATCTCCTAAAGAGGGACACTTGAGAGGTATGGACCCCTTCTGTAGTAGAACTATAACTGGTAATCATAATAATGTGAACTCAGTGGCACCTTACATTCCTTATGTCACCTCTGTAATACTATGTACGTGTCATGTTTTCATTCATCTTCTTTTCCCTGTCACACAGCTCCACTTCCAAAGAGTCATCACCAATCAAAATCCTCAGATTCTCTCTCGGGCAGAAAAAGCTCTCCCGGTTAGCTTGAGTGCTGGAGTGATTTGTACTTTCAGATTTCTCCCTTTGAGTGCCAGAGTGGATACCTCTGTGGCACGCAAAGGGTTAATCAGTGTGGCTTGTGCATGTCCAGGAATCTAAACTTGACAATTAACTAATATACAACTAGGGGAATGTACGAATTTGTTCCTGCACTAATGTAGGCACAAGAGACCTGTTTCTGTATGCCGCGTCTGCTTAACAGCTATGGGCAAAATATTTTACTCCGACTTCGATGTTTATTCATCGGACAACGAAAAGCTGAATGCGCAAGAAAATACTCTAATTTCCTTGAGATTCGTTAATTACCAAGGAACAGGATCTGTCACTGTCTCGTATATCAATGTGGAATACTAGATAGATCCACCAATCACATCTGCCAGATTCAGTCTGGAGGATCCCATACGGTGGCAGATGGTATAATTTGGATTGTATTTCCTTGCCTCTCATAGTGTGGCAGGAAACATAATCAATCACTGATAAACACCTGAAGGTATCTGTCAGTGACTCGGTGAAGAGCAGATGATCAGTTACACAGTGGTCTTGCCACCTTACTTAGTAGGATCCTTTGTGCAGCTTGCTAGGAGGGGAGGCAGTATAGGAGTACATGGGACTACAGGGGGAGATTCACTAAGCGGAGATAAAGAGGTGATAAAGTGGAGATGACTTCTCCAGTGATATCACTTCTCCAGTTCCTATGTTAGTCTATGGAGCCAATGCAGTAAGGTATCTCCATCTTTGGAGATCTTAGTGCATAGGCTCCATAGACTAACATAGGAACTGGAGAAGTGATATCACTGGAGAAGTCATCTCCACTTTATCACCTCTTTATCACCGCTTAGTGAATCTGTCCCCTGGAGTGTTCCATTCATTTGCACCTTGTTTTTCGATCGTTGTCCACAAGATCAGTAAGTTGAAGGTGCGAGGGCCGCATTCATTTTATATTGATAACGATGGTGAATTATAGCTGGTCAACTGTTCAGAATTCTTGATTTACCTATTTATTGATCAAGTCAGTGACAATACTGATATCAGGGCTCAAAATTTCCACTCACCACTAGCCAATGGTGAGTGAAAATTTAGCCCTGGTGAGTAGAAATTCAGCCCTGGTGGGAATGTTTTGGTTTGCAGTGGCGAGTAACTTTTCAGGTCTGGCTAGTAGCAAAGGACTTAAAATTATAAGCCCTGCTGATATATAACATCTATTCTGGGACCGTACATTGCTGGCAGGCCTGGGATTACGTCTTATTGGCTACTAGTTCACAGGTGCTAGTTAATTAGATAGAAAATTGTTTTGTTTTTTTCTAAATCTCGGGGTGACCCGCACCCTGGAATCAGGCAGGTTGAAATTGTCCCTCAGACCTCACTTTGGATGCTCCTGTTTAAAGGGATAGTAATACTTTCAATACTAACTGGCTTGTAGTTCAAGCGCAATTGAATCCAAAAGGATCCCCCTCCTGCCCCTTCTTGCCACCTCTAATCAGTTGTGGGAATGGACGGATGCAGTGAGGGACAACCATCAGTCAGTAAATAAAAGGAAAACCCTGCCCCCCCCCCTCCCTTGACAAAGGAGGACAGGATTTTCCTTATGCTTACTGACTGAAGTTTGTCCCTCGCCGCTCTCCATCCGGACCAGACTGAGAGTGACGCAGGGGCAAGGGGGGGGGGGGATCCTTTCGGAATCAGTTGCTCTTGAACTAGAAGCCCATTAGTATTGTAATATAGCGCTACGCTCTAAAAAAATAGAATAAAGAAGATTTGGAGCTGCATTTTGTTATCAGTGTTACTATCCCTTTAACACTATGAACTCCATGGAAATAAGTGCTAAATTCTTCCTTTTCCTGTGCATGCTATAGGGGAGGTTTTAGGGTTTCTAGTGCCAGAGACTGGTGCTGGTAGAATTGTATTTGCCCCGGTATGTAATAATCTCATTTGTACAGAAGAACCGGCTGGATTTGTGTGCTAACGAATCAGACAGACAGATTTGTACATTCCCCTAAAAGTGACTGCTCAGTGTAAAATAACGTGGTGTCTAATAACTCCGCATGCCTTCCGTTCTCTCCTGATTTCATGTCTTATTGTACCTTCTTCAGTCTTCACAGCGACACAATTATCCATTTATGGAGTGTTTGTTTTCTACTTTTTGTACTACCCACAAAGTCCTTTCACGACTTTACAATTGTCCTGAGTGTAGGCCAGAATTAACCCCTTGTATGACAGAGACATCTACAATGCATTGCTTGGACCTCTCTATCATCTAAGGTGTTATTAAGAATTAACTTGTTTCTTAATTAGCCTGGCATTAACCCTTTGAGTGCCAGAGGGGTACGGAATGCATTGCTTTGGCACTCAAAGGGGTAAGGGAAAACCAATGTTAAACTGAGTCATCTTCCTTTTTATATATTCTGCCAGGGCATAGCATTAAATGTCAAATTATCTATACTTTGTATTTTTTTTTTTTCATCTTCACCTATTTTTTGAAACATATTTCCCTGACAGGAAGCTCTGTGCTTATTATTCCAGAGAGCTTTCTGTGTGGAACCGTGAAAGCCAAGAGAGTGCAACAATGTAAAAAAGATACAATGTAAAAAAAAATAAAGTGAAACAATGTAGAAAAGTCACCTCTACAGCATACAGATCTCCCAGAGCTGCAAGGATACTGCAACACTGTATAAATATATCTGCTTTCACAGTGCCAAACAGAAAGCTCTCTGGGAACACATGTTCAAGGGACTCGCTCTCAGGGATGAATGTGTACTAAAAAAATAGAAGATGGAAAAAATAATAGAAAGTCTAGTCAATTTGACTTTATATATTATTCACTTCAAGACCATGTAAATTCAAAATGGAGATTGAAAGTATATTTAACCCTTTGAGTGCCAGAGAGGTGCCCATCGCATTGCTAAACAATACATTGGGTAAAACTTGGGATTCAAAGGAGTTAAATTACAGATGGCTGTTGTAACCTTTGTGTTTGTATATTATAGACTAGGGTCCCTTTCACACAGGTGACATTGTGAATAACAAAAAATCATGAAAAATTGCATAAGTTGTAAATCATTGTGTCCTGTTGGGCATTACACACAGGCATCGTGCATTGTTATTGTCACAGAGAGAACTAGCATGTTACAACTTCCCTTAGAGTGTGGTATACACATTTGTAGCCTGAATGGAATCACATTGAAATAACATTAATTTTAAAGGAATAATAATGTTTCACAAAACAGCAGCCCCAAATAATCTTCATAGTATTTGTGCCATGGAGAGTGTTATTTCAATACTGTCAGAGTTGTAGTTCAAGAGTAATTGAATGATAAAGTATCCCCCTCCCGCCCCTTTTACCTAATGTAAGGCACTTTTACCCACAGATGTGGAATCTTGTCACTTGACAGGACAGGTCACAGCAAGGGACAGTCTTCTTACTGTGAACATAAGGAAAACCCTGTCCACCTTGACAGGTTTTTCCATTATGATCACTGAAGATTGTCCCTCTCTGCGATCCACCCAGACAGTCTTGCTGCTCTGAGGTGAGCAGTGTTACACCAGTAAAAGGGGCGGGAGGGGGATACTTTATCATTGAATTACTCTTGAACTACAACTCTGACAGTATTGAAATAACACTCTCCATGGGCCAAATACTATGAAGTTTAATTGGAGCGACTTTTATTGTGAAACATTACTGTCCCTTTAAAGTCTCACAACTGTTGCCGGTAGCTGCTTTTTTCACTGTGATTTTATCACTTCTGTTACTATTGAGAGAATGGGACAACCTCACTGCACTATAGCACAATAAATGCACCAACATTTCCGTTGCTATTAAAAAGTCCCTCTGTAAGAAAGTTGTCTGTGGGAAAAGTTAAGGGTATTTTATTTTATGGACCAGTGACTGGGGCTTGAGGTGGTATTATGTGGGTAGAGGAGGTGGATGCCTCCACACTACTGGAGGGAGAAAATAAACTTTAAATAAGAAGTAAAATCTTATTATGGGAAAATATTAGAGAGAGATGTGTGTGTTTTATATATTTTTTAATAATAAAATTCTCATAATCCTTTAACCCTTTCAATGCCAGAGGAGTAAGCAATGCATTGCGTACCCCTCTGGCACTCAATGGGTTAACCCTATGAGTGCCAGATGACTCTCTGGCACCGAAAGGGTTAATGAAAAATGTACTTCAAACAGACCACCTGCATAAGTGGCTTCTATAAGGAATCTTGCACTGTTCAGCCTCATTCTGTGAAGATAAAAGGATGTTTTGTTTTTTTTATATTTTATGGCCTCTTTCAGTTCTTGAAAAGCAGATGTTTTTTCCAAGAGGTTTTAAAAATGCACCACGTGCAATCAGAAGAAGGAAAGGTTACAGATTTTCCCTTGGGCGAAATGTAAGGTAGACACATATCCACCATCAGAAGTAAGAAGTGAGAGTATAGCATTAGACACAGCCGGTATCTCCTCCTGTGCTGTGTGTCCCAGAGCATTTAGTGCTGAATATGTATTCCCACAACATTCCACTGATTTATGTGTAACACTACAGCTGTATTACATGACACAAAGAGATGTATGTCATGAGGTGGTGAGGACCTCTCTGGTCCTTAAAGGAACAGTAAACTTTTTTTTATGAAAACACATATTTTACAGAGCATTTCCTGCTGAATAAAACAAGGTCACTCCCATCGCTGTTAGATGTTTTATTCACAAATTATAGCAGTTCAAATAATCAGGAAATGAGTTTACTGTGTTTACTTCCTGGTAGTTCTAACTGACAGGAAGTGAATTTACTGTGTTTACTTCCTGATAGTTCTAACTGACAGGAAGTGTCATCTGGACCACACAAGGATGAGCGTGACGCGGCCAAAACTACAGC
Organism: Rhinophrynus dorsalis; assembly: GCA_037306005.1. NCBI lineage: Eukaryota > Metazoa > Chordata > Amphibia > Anura > Rhinophrynidae > Rhinophrynus > Rhinophrynus dorsalis. Next base: position 492,542,842 of record CM074722.1, on the reverse strand, counting down.
AAAGTAACTCATCAAACATAGTGCAACGTGTTATGCTTACCATAATGAAGAGTCAGCAATCTACTTTATTTTAGTCATTACTATCCCTTTAAAGGACTAAGATTACCAACTGCAGTCGGCAGAGTTTATGTCCTGTTTTCCTGCTGGAAACTGCCATGTCTGCCTCCACAGACATGACAACCAGAACTGATCTAAGATGTTATCTCTTGATAAAAGGCAAAATGGCAAAATTCATATGGGCTATTAGGATTTTATGGCCATAGTGAAGTAAGGAGGTGTTACTATTACTTTAAGGGCAGTACACTTTTTATTGAAATTAAAAATATATAAATTATTTTCTTGGTGCTTAAGCCACAGGTCTTCTCATTAGTGGGAGATTTTTTCATTCAAAACCAATTACAGCTCAAACTAGTTTTTATTAATGGAACTGCAGTTTCTAATGTGTTCACCAGGTGGTGCCGTTCCCTTTGCTTGGCATGGACAGCCATAGTCTGTGACTCAAGCACTTCCTGAGAGTGTGTTATATAAAAAAGAGTTGCCTATGGACAATAGTTGGTGGTGTTGATAAAAAATAGTTTGATTGAAATAACTTTTTAAATCTCCCATCAGAGGGAGGGCTCATTTTACTAATCAGTAAAAACCCTTTAACATGTTTTTTCATTAAGAAAATTGTAATTAGAAACAAGATCTAAGGCAGTTAATTAACTGAAAATTGTGGCCACTGCTCATCTGTCCAAAAAGTCTATTAACTTAGTTCAGTGCATTTACAGATGATACAGCACTATCACTTCTCAGGCACTGATCAAGATCACTGTTGTAACCTGAATCAGGGAACCGTGGAAAAGGCCAGAATGGCTGCTCCCTTAGAATATATTTAAAGTGGAACTTTCATTCAAATTAAAGTGCCCCCCAAATCATTATTCACACAGTGATACACATATCAATCAGTATTATGCTGAATAAGTCCCGTGTTATTGAGAAATACAACTTTTTCAGGCATCTGTGCTGTCTGTACCGGTGTCCTCTATAGCTAGATTCCTGCCCGTGAGTCTCCAAATAAGTTGGATTTCTCAATAACGCTGGACTTATTCAGGATGATACAAGTATTGATATGCGTATCTCTATGTGAACAATGATTTGGTGGTGGGCACTTTAATTTAAATGAAATTTCCACTGTAAGAGCTCAGAAAACAAAGACATTGTACAGAGTATTTTAATGGATATAACCTCAGGTCATTTTGGTGTTCATGTTCCTTTAAAGGTATAGTAATACTTCATTTTAACTTTATTTTATTTTGTAGGCATTAAAAAAACATGAAGAACGATATAAGACTTATCTCTCAAACCTTTATGGTTTAAGAGATATTCACAAACAAAGTATCCCCCCCCCCTGTTCAACCAGATCAGAAGGGAGGTGCCCAGGTAGACTGCAGAGAGGGACAATCTTCAATTAAGATAATGGAAAAACCTGAAAAACTTGTCAAGGGGGGAAGGGCTTTCATTGTTCTCATAGGAAGAAGATTGTCCCCTTCTGTTATCTGTACTGTCATACAGCCAGATTCCACATCTGAGAAGAGATGGCTTACACTAGGTAAAAGGGGCGGGAGGGGGAAACTTTGCTTGTGAATATCTCATAAACCATAAAGGTTTGAGAGATAAGACTTATATCATTCTTCATGTTTTTTTAATGCCTACAAAATAAAATAAAGATAAAACGAAGTGTTACTATCCCTTTAAGCTACAAGATGCCTCTATAGCTAGATTCCTGCCTGTGAGTCTCCAAATAAGTTGGATTTCTCAATAACGCCGGACTTATTCAGGATGATACAAGTATTGATATGCGTATCTCTATGTGAATAATGATTTGGTGGGGGGCACTTGAATTTGAATGAAATTTCCACTGTAAGAGCTCAGAAAACAAAGACTTTGTACAGAGTATTTTAATGGATATAACCTCAGGTCATTTTGGTGTTCATGTTCCTTTAAGTTCCACTGTATGGAATGAGTCATCTACTCTGAACGTTCTGATTGATCAAACATTCCTTTTCAGCCTGTAACAAAGGATCTTCCACAAGGCTTGTCTCGCTTCATAGAGTCTAACAGAGCAAATATTGATGTTTACTGTCACAAGCAGGGAAAACCCTGGGGTTAAGATTTTAACGGGTTGTTATGAAAACGCACACTCATTTCCTTAAAAGAGAACTAATGCCTCCTTGTAATAACCTACCTTCTTACCTTAATATGGAAGGATAATCCTAATGACTGCTTTCAGTTTTGCCCCTGTGCCTTTGTACAAGGGGGAACATTTTCGATCAGTCCTTGATTTCAGGTCTATGGAGGCGGACATGACACTTGCTGGAACTTTTGTCAGTTGAACCCTGTAAGGACCAGAGATGAGTGCAGTGCATTGAGAATGAATGAGTTGCACACCCTTCTGGTGCATAAATGGTTAAGATGGCCATATACAGTGAGCAGGGTTCACTGCCTTGTGTTACTGCTAGCAACCGTCATGTCGGCCTCCATGGGTATGGCATCCAGGACTATATAGTGTAATATTATATATTCATACATCAGTTTTACATGATCCGCCTATGTGCAGAAATATGGTGTGAGATTATATATATTCATACAGTGTCTTTACATGATCCACCTGTGTGCAGATACATAGTGTGATATTATATATTCATACAGCGTCTTTACATGATCTACCTGTGTGCAGATACATAGTGTGATATTATATGTTCATACAATGGCTTTACATGATCTACCTGTGTGCAGAGATATAGTGTGAGATTTACATGATCTACCTGTGTGCAGATACATAGTGTGATATTATATATTCATACAGCAGCTTTATATGATCCCCCTGTGTGCAGATACATAGTGTGATATTATATATTCATACAGCAGCTTTATGAGATCCACCCGAGTGTAAATACATAGCGTGAGATTATATATTAATTTAGCGGTATTACATGATCCTTCTGTGTGCAGGTACATACTGTGAAATTATATATATATTTTTTCTTCATCAATGAGCGAGTGTCAGATAGATCTGCCAGTACGATCCAACAGCTTCAGGCTGGCTGCTCCCATTGGTGTCCGTGGGACGTACACATGCATGCACATGAATTGTATGGGTATTCAGTGGTGGAGACATTTACTTTTTCTCATCAAATATGATGCGTTCTTTTGCAGGTTTCTTCGGATTTTTATTGACAATCAGACAAATTTCCATGCCTTGCACAAGCAAGACAGGAACATTTGTCTGATCACTGATTAATACATTTAGGTATACACCAATGATCATAGAGAAGAACAAAGTATTAAATTTGATCATACCTGTGAACTCTCCGAATCTGCCCTGGGGACTCAGACTTAGAGTTAATTACTGGATCTTTGACATACATGGGAACTTATTTTTTGTGGACTCCCTGTGGAGAGGGGAGTCCTGTGGTGCTGTTGGGGGAAAAAATGACACGATCTGCGTCAAAAATGGGCGAGCATAGATGTGAGTGGGGGTGGAGCTTGTAAAATGAAGGGAAAGTATAATGAAAAGACTGGAGAAGGAGGAGAAGAGGACGGGGAATGGGAGGAGAGTGGGAGGAGCAGATTGGGAAGGAGGAGAAGAGAGTGGGGAGTAGGAGGAGTGTGGGAGGAGCAGATTCGGAAGGAAGAGAAGAGGGCTGGGAGTGGGAGGAGCAGACTGGGAAGGAGAAGAGGGTGGTGAGTGGGAGGAGTGTGGGAGGAGCAGACTGGGAAGGAGGAGAAGAGGGCAGGGAGTGGGAGGAGCAGATTGGGAAAGAGGAGAAGAGGGTGGGGAGTGCGAGGAGCATGTTGGGAAGGAGGGAAAGAGGGCGGAGAGTGGGAGGAGAGTAGGAGGAGCAGATTGGGAAGGAGGAGAAGAGGGTGGGGAGTAGGAGGAGCATGTTGGGAAGGAGGAGAAGAGGGTGGAGAATGGGAGGAGAGTAGGAGGAGCAGATTGGGAAGGAGGAGAAGACGGTGGGGAGTGCGAGGAGCATGTTGGGAAGGAGGAAAAGAGGGCGGAGAGTGGGAGGAGAGTAGGAGGAGCAGATTGGGAAGGAGGAGAAGAGGGTGGGGAGTAGGAGGAGCATGTTGGGAAGGAGGAAAAGAGGGTGGAGAATGGGAGGAGAGTAGGAGGGGCAGATTGGGAAGGAGGAGAAGAGGGCAGGGAGTAGGAGAAGCATGTTGGGAAGGAGGAGAAGAGGGCGGGGAGTGGGAGGAGAGTAAGAGGAGCAGATTGGGAAGGAGGAGAAGTGGGCAGAGTTTCAGCAGAAACGCCCCACATCAGGAGAATCGGCCTCTGCCCAGGAGAACCCGGTAATGCAGAGTCAGAGCTGGGGTGTCTGGGGCAAATCCAGAGAGTTCCCAGCTATGGGGACAGAAGCTGATTGTCTGGCTTTCTGAGTTTCCAGGGTAACCCCGCCCACTTGATTGCCTGTTCCACCCACTCCCAACTGTTACACCCACTCTCTGCCTAATTTTTAGGTGTAACCCCGCCTCCCATTCCTGCCCGTTAAGCCACACCCACATTATGACGCTAATAACATCAATTGTACACTCCCATTCGCAGTCCATCCTCTAACTCTGGGGGACGGGAACAAGAAGGTTCCTATATATTAATACAATGCTGTTTTCTGACTCTCGGATCCCCTTGTGTTCCAGGCTCCCGGGTCCTACTACGAGGGTGTCTGCCGCAGTCAGCGAGACCAAGTCCAGAACGCCAGTCGGGGGGAGCAGGCGCAGTCAGAGCTTCAACAACTATGACAAAACAAAACCCGTTAATCCCCCAGCAACTGTGAACGAAAAGGGTGAGTCTGTGTACAGCCGCGTTCCCTCCATCATCTCACCGATCCTCTAACAAAAATACTAATTTGCAGTTACAGTTATCACGTATAGAACAGAATTATTATGTTACATCCCTGAAATATAAGCCTAAACTTACTTTTAAAGGGATAGTAATACTTCATTTTAACTTTATTTTATTTTGTAGGCATTAAAAAAACATGAAGAACGATATAAGTCTTATCTCTCAAACCTTTATGGTTTAAGAGATATTCACAAGCAAAGTTTCCCCTCCCGCCCCTTTTACCTAGTGTAAACAATCTCTTCTCAGATGTGGAATCCAGTCCATAGACCAGACAGATAACAGAAGGGTACAATCTTCTTCCTATGAGAACAATGAAAGCCCTGCCCCCTTGACAAGTTTTTCAGGTTTTTCCCTTATCTTAATTGAAGATTGTCCCTCTCTGCAGTCTACCTGGGCACCTCCCTTCTGATCTGGCTGAACAGGGAGGGGGACACTTTGCTTGTGAATATCTCATAAACCATAAAGGTTTGAGAGATAAGACTTATATTATTCTTCATGTTTTTTTAATGCCTACAAAATAAAATAAAGTTAAAACAAAGTATTACTATCCCTTTAATACATATGTAAATTGTCTTGTTCAGGGAAGATTTATTTATTGTTGGAGTTGTTTGCTTTGACAGCTAAGGCTAATGTTAATTAAATGAATGTGATTAGTGCCCGCTACTCTTGTAAGATTGCTATGATCTCAGCCTATTTAAAGTGATAGTAATGTTTCACAATAAAAGCAGCTCCAATTAATCATCATAGTATTTGGGTCATGGAGAGTGTTAATTCAGTACTGTCAGAGTTGTAGTTCAAGAGTAATTCAATGATAAAGTATCCCCCTCCCACCCCTTTTGCCTAGTGTAAGTCCATACCTCCCAACATTTGAAATTGTCAAAGAGGGACACTTGTGTTTTAGGGGGTGTTGCTGGGGGCGTGGCATTAACGAGGATTCTTAGGCTATTTCCTGACCTATTGACACCTCCTTGTGTTACCTAATAAATGACTTATAACAAGACAAACGTATATTTATTTATTTATAAACACATATACTGACGTTTAAACAAACAATAATGTGAGTTTTATTACTTCAGAGCAATGTGATATACTTAAATACACACCATACAGTCTGATCTCCTAAAAAGAGGGACATCAGGGTGGGAAAGAGGGACATAGGGATTTGGGTCTAAAAGAGGGACTGTCCCTCCTAAAGAGGGACACTTGGGAGGTATGTAAGTCACCTCCACTCAGATGTGGAATCTGGTCTCTTGATCGGGCAGGTCATAGCAAGGGACAATCTTCTTACTGTGATCATAAGGAAAACCCTGCCCCCCTTAACAGGTTTTTCAGATTTTTCCTTATGCTCACTGAAGATTGTCCCTCTCTGTGATCCATCTGGACAGTCTTGCTGCTCTGAGGTGAGCAGTGTTACATCAGTAAAAGGGGCGGGAGGGGGATACTTTATCATTCAATTACTCTTGTACTACAACTCGGGCAGTTTTGAAATAACACTCTCCATGGCCCCAATACTATGAAGATTAATCTGAGCTGCTTTTATTGTGAAACATTACTATCTCTTTAAGTATTTTAAAAATTACAAGTACAAAGGAAAAATGATGCTATTAGCACTGTTTTCAGTGCATGGGTGTACGTTTCTTACAATCCTTGCACACAGTTCACATTTTTTGTACAATGGCGCCCCCTGCTGTACAGTCACAGTTGAATAACATTCTCCTTAGCTCTACTGTTCTGCAGTAAACTCACTCCTTTCTGCAGTGAGGTTTCCCCATCCTGTTTCATCTTAGAATGATATATTATGGCATAGTAGTTGCTCTACCATAATTATAGTTCGAATGACACTTAATGTTAAATGATAAATCTTTATACTTGGAAATTTTGAACTTATTAATGAATAAAAATGACATTTGGACCGATGTCCAATCGAACAAGTCATGTAACACATATCATAAAACAAACAAAAAAAAAGATTGTCCGAGCAAAGCTCATTCAATTGTAAACAAAAAAAATGTAAGCATTAATGACAATAAAGAGGTCAATCAAAGATAAAATATAAACTGATTATGTTTTTAAAATAATGGTTAATTGAGCACTCACAAAATGCTCAATCAAACAAAAAAAAATTAGACTACAAAAAAAGACTGGTGGAAAATCAAAAGCAATAAAGTTAGTTAACCCTTTGAGTGCCAGAGGAGTGCTCAACACATTGCGAACCCCTCTGGCACTCAAAGGGTTAAATCCACATTCATAGTTCTCACCCATTCAATCAGGAACAGGGAAATACGGGTTATGATGTGGAGAGAAAACATTTCACTAAATTTCTCAGATTTGAACCGAATGTCTGAGAACTGCAATACTGGCTTTAAATCAAGTGTTTTTTGCCTTTGAATTGTATTCTGCACTGACTTTTCCGTGCATCTTAAATGACACTAACACTCCTAATAAGTAGATTGCTTTCAAAACATCATTTTTTAAATTATTTTTAGTGAGGATTCAGTCCGTAAACAAATGTAGAGATTAATGTCAGCGCAAATAACTTGCTATGTATCACAGTATGATATATAATAAGAACTGCATTGAGATACAAATAATATGAACCCCCTTTTCTAATATATAAACAACCCTTACCATTACCTCCAAATTTCCTAATCTCCAAAATAACCCTTTGATTGGCAGGGGGTATGCAACGGATTGCAGAGAAATGCATTGCGTACCCCCATGGCACTCAAAGGGTTAATTAGTACTGGATGCCATGTCCCCTGTGTTGCAAGACTCCAAACTCCTCCTACTTAATGCTTCTTCAGTGGGAGGAGTGTGAAGTCTTAGAGTCTTGAAAAGAGAATCATGTCTCCCTCCACGCACCTGATGTCTGGTATTAAAGGGATAGTAATGTTTCATAATAAAAGCAGCTCTAATTAATCATCATAGTATCTGGACTTTGGAGAGTGTTATTTCAATTCTGTCAGAGTTGTAGTTCAGGAGTAATTCAATGATAAAGTATCCCCCTTCCGCCTCTTTTACTGATGTAACACTGCTCAGACAGAGCAGAAGGGAGGTGCCCAGGTAGACTGCAGAGAGGGACAATCTTCAATTAAGATAAGGGAAAAAGCTGAAAAACTTGTCAAGGGGGGCAGGGCTTTCATTGTTCTCATAGGAAGAAGATTGTCCCCTTCTGTTATCTGTCTGGTCTATGGACTGGATTCCACATCTGAGAAGAGATGGCTTACACCAGATAAAAGGGGCGGGAGGGGAAAATTTGCTTGTGAATATCTCTCAAACCATAATGGTTTGAGAGATAAGACTTATATCATTCTTCATGTTTTTTAATGCCTACAAAATAAAATAAAGATAAAACGAAGTATTACTATCCCTTTAAAGTCTCATCTTTGGGAACAAACCTATGCAGAATTGATTCATAGAGGCCATTAGATTAACGTCTCAGGTTTTAGTGTATTATTAGGTGGTGATAATATGCCCTTAAGAGCTCTTTTGTGTTTGTGTGTTATTGGTTAAGGGTATTTCTGTGCCAAATTATAGTGGGTGGAGTTGGATCATGTAAGTAGTAGGGGAGTGGCTAAGGGCACCGGGGATGCCTTATAAATCTAGCCCTGAACATTTTTCTTTACTCTCTGATCTTGCCATACCCTTTTGCAAATCTGCCTATTTCACTGTTTTTCAAAGGGTGCGTAAATAGCCAGGGAGAAATGGAAGGGGTTAATGAATCATACAGCAAGATGAAATGTGTTTTCTTTCTCTGTCTTCGGAAGGGAATCTGCAGATAATGTGTCTTCCGCACAGCTTCCCTTCCTCACATCTTGTACATCAAAGGCGTGTAATGTGCGCTGTCCTAGTTTAATTTCAGGGGTCAGTGGATGTTGTGTGTTTTTATAACTTGTTATTTTTTATAAAGTTTAGCATGTTGAAAAGATTGATGTGCAGACTTAGAAGCCAAATCATTAAAACAGCGAAGCTGCTTCCTGCTGGCTTCAGATGATAAGTGAGATTTTACAAGTGTTATACATCAAAGCGTTACTATACCCTCGGACTAAGTGGTAGTTAATTTCTTTAATAGAAGGACTTACCTAGACAGGTGTAGTCTGTTACATCTATTTACTGTAAAAAAGCAACTCTGCTTAATCATCATAGTATTTGGGTCATGGAGAGTGTTATTTCAATACTGTCAGAGTTGTAGTTCAAGAGTAATTGAATGATAAAGTGTGAGAGATAACTGAAGGCAAAGTTCCCCCCTCCCTCCCCCTTCCCTGAAGTCAGCGTTGTGCTGACTGCAGGGATATCCGGTCTGACTTTCATCAGGCGGCTCTGCAGCAGAGCTGAGATTGCATTAGTGAAAAAGAGTTATTTCCCTGGAACGGTCTTTTACATGTGCTTGGTTTGTGATTGGTTTGCAAGCACATGTAGAAGACCGTTTCAGTGAAATAATTCTTTGTCACTAACGCGATTGCGGCTCTGCTGCAGAGCCGCCTGATGAAAGTCAGACCGGATATCCCTGCAGTCAGCACAACGCTGACTTCAGGGAAGGGGGGGGGACTTTGCCTTCGGTTATCTCTCAAACCATAAAGGTTTGAGAGATTAACCTGGGGGCAATTAAATTATTTTGCAAATATGTACAATATGCGGGGTGGTAATAATAAAGCATTACTATCCCGTTAAACAAAAATGGAGCATTCTATGCAGACAGGCATCGGCTGGGATCTTTCAGTAAGTGCTCTCTGCACCTGCGCTGTCAGTCCCTTCTGGTTCCTTAAGGCACAAAGGCATTCAGCTCACCAATCGTGGAGGAGAAGGGGACGGACAGTGCAGATGCAGCGATGCCAGCTCTGGAAGATGTCTGCGCTGTTCCCCGCTGCCCGTCTGCATTAAACGTTCCATTTTTGTTTAATGCAGCGATGATTCTTGAAAATAAAACTAGGTGTGTGCACATGGCTAATGTAATTATCATTTGTGGCTCTATGGTTATCTGATGAAAGTCTGGATTTATTCCCAGGTGGATCAGGGATTTTGTTCACCGGAAGACCAGGTCCATTGCATTTGTAGATCGGGCACGTGTGAGCGATCACAGGTACCGGCTCGCAGTGGGAGAGGCTGAAACTGACCTCTCCGGTTTTGGATGATTCAGTTTTAGACCTGTGATCACAGTGCTTCCGCAGGCACGCTTTGATAAAACAATTAATGGCGTGCAGTTGTGAGGGTCCTGGCACGTCCACAGTCCTAAAAGGGTTAACCCTTTGCGTGCCAGAGGAGTACGCAACGCATTGCTTTGCAATGCGTTGCGTACCCCTCTGGCACTCAAAGGGTTAAGGCAGTGATTCTCAACCAAGGTGCTGTGGCACTTTAGTGTGCCACAGACATCAAATTAGGGTGCCCCTGTTTTCTATGAAAACCTGACAAAAATGTGAATACTGTCTTTCATATGTAGAACTATGGAAACTGTTTTGCACAATATGTTTATTTTTATTACTGTGATTGTGAGACCTAATAATATCTAGTTATTTATTAATTGTACCCTTTATGCCCTAGAAAAATCACATTAAACATGTTAGGAGTGCCCCAAAAGTTCCAGATTGTGTGTTGGGGGCCTTAACCAAAAAAAAGGTTGAGAACCACTGAATAAAGGGAACACTTAAGCTAACGTAGAAATTGCATTTATAATGACACATGATGTAATAATCATTAATGTGTATATGCAGCTGTTTGTATACCTTGTCAAAAACAATAGAAATTGAGAACAGCTATTTATTCACCTTTGAAGTGCCCCAGGCCTTGTACGTGTAGTTTGGTAGACCGTCTGTAGAGGGCACCAGAAATCTGTTTGTATGATAGATCCATTTGTCAGCAGAAGTCCTCCTTCTGTCCCTTACATCCCAATGTATGTACACTATGTGTGTATACCTGTGTCTCCCTTATATTCTGCTTTCTTAGCCTCTGGTACTTGCTTTTTAATCACTGGGGACATCACCAATGTACTAAGGTGTGATGAAGCGGAGGTGACTTCTCCAGTGACATCACTTCCTAGATTCCTATGTTTTTCTATGGAGCCAATGCACTAAGATTTCACAGACTTTAGGGATCTTAGGACATAGGGTCCGTAGAATAACATAGGAACTGGAGAGTTTATCTCATTTGAGAAGTTATCTCACCTTAGTACATCTCCCCTTTAGTCTATAACTAAAGATCTCCCATAGAATAACATAGGAACTGGAGAGTTTATCTCACTGGAGAAATTATCTCCTCTTTATCACACCTTAGTACATCTCCCCTGTAGTCTGTAACTAAAGATCTCCCATAGAATAACATAGGAACTGGAGAGTTTATCACACTGGAGAAGTTATCTCCTCTTTATCACACCTTAGTACATCTCTCCTGTAGTCTATAACTAAAGATCTATCATAGAATAATATAGGAACTGGAGAGCTTATCTCACTGGAGAAGTTATCACCTCTTTATCACACCTTAGTACATCTCCCCCTGTAGTCTATAACTAAAGATCTATCATAGAATAATATAGGAACTGGAGAGTTTATATCACTGGAGAAGTTATCTCCTCTTTATCACATCTTAGTACATCTCCCCCTGTAGTCTATAACTAAAGATCTATCATAGAATAATATAGGAACTGGAGAGTTTATTTCACTGGAGAAGTTATCACCTCTTTATCACACCTTAGTACATCTCCCCTGTAGTCTATAACTAAATCTCTCCTATAGAATAACATAGAGACTGGAGAGTTTATCTCACTGGAGAAGTTATCTCCTCTTTATCACACCTTAGTACATCTCCCCTGTAGTCTATAACTAAAGATCTCCCATAGAATAACATAGGAACTGGAGTGTTTATCTCACTAGAGAAGTTATCTCCTCTTTATCACACCTTAGTACATCTCCCCTGTAGTCTATAACTAAAGATCTCCCATAGAATAACATAGGAACTGGAGAGTTTATCACACTGGAGAAGTTATCACCTCTTTATCACACCTTAGTACATCTCCCCTGTAGTCTATAACTAAATCTCTCCTATAGAATAACATAGAGACTGGAGAGTTTATCTCACTGGAGAAGTTATCTCCTCTTTATCACACCTTAGTACATCTCCCCTGTAGTCTATAACTAAAGATCTCCCATAGAATAACATAGGAACTGGAGAGTTTATCTCACTGGAGAAGTTATCTCCTCTTTATCACACCTTAGTACATCTCCCCTGTAGTCTATAACTAAAGATCTCCCATAGAATAACATAGAGACTGGAGAGTTTATCTCACTGGAGAAGTTATCTCCTCTTTATCACACCTTAGTACATCTCCCCTGTAGTCTATAACTAAAGATCTCCCATAAAATAACATAGGAACTGGTGAGTTTATCTCACTGGAGATGTTATCTCCTCTCTATCACACCTTGGTGCAGGAGACAGGTATGGAGGATGGGATGTTTGAATTTTCCACCAGCCTCCATCTCACATTTCCCCTCCATACTCAAGTTATTTCTCCATGCAGGAACTTTCTATGCACAGTAATATGTTGCGTGTAGGGGCTAATGAGCATGGAGAGGCAACATGAGAGTTGACTTGGCGGGCAGCAGATACACGCATGTAGCCCTCCTGAGCGGACTCCTGGAAGCCTGCATTTTCTACCTCTTACCAGTACTGCAGCTTAAGGCTAAAGGGAGCGAAGAAATGGGAGGGAGGGGTCGTCTTATATTCAGGGTTTTTTTCCCAATTAATTAAGGATAAAGGCTTGTGAGTCATCCTACATTTGGGGTCACCCTTTATGCAAACAAATATGGTAAATTGTTGTACCCTTGTAAACCTTTCAATGTCAGAGGCATAAGCAGCGCATTGTGACACAATGTGTTACGTACACCTCTGGCACTCAGAAAGGATTAAATCTGATTGTTGCTCGGTGATGGCAGCTATGTTGGTTAGTTTGCTAAACTGAAATCCAACTGTGTACAAGGGAATTAATATCCAAATCAGCCAAGCATAGAGTCAAACACACTCTCTGTGTAGGTGAAAGGGAATAAATGAGAGTCTTGTGTTCTAGCTGTGACCTTGAGGTGACATTTGTGCTGGTAGCTTGTAAATAATGTCCTAGGGTCTTATGACTGACCTGGAGGGAACAACTTCCCACTAAAAAGAAACAACCTGGGAGGCTTTTAATTTTCTGCCCATGGGTGGGTTACACTTTAACTTGGGTCACTCAGCCCCTTTACACATTAACCTGTGCTTGAAATTTCAAGGTCATTTATGCACAATTATCTCAGCCTGGCTCCCAGTCTGGACTCTTTTGAAAGTGAACTGTATTTAATAATAATAATAATAATCCTTTATTATTAACTGTGTTTAGACTTGTAATAAGAAATAGTGTATGCGTCGTACCTTCTTCTAGAAATAGGTGGCTCGTATATTGTTTAAAGTGGGCCTATCACCTTGAATTTTCTTTACATATTTGAAAACCTCATTCAAAACTGCCTATGTGTCATGTTAAGCAAAATTCCAGCAGATGTATAGTTAAAGGGATAGTAATACTTAAAATGTAAAAAAAAAATATGTTGTAGGGTTTATCCCCCTGAGTAAAATAAGGGTACTCCCACTGCTGAAAGGTGTTTCATTCAAAAGTTATTAATTTTCAAAGTTTAATTTTTTAGGTGCAATATTACAGTGGCCTGAAATTGTATAGTGGCGCTGTTGCTACATGATCCTATGGACAGCTCTGGTCCCGGGACCATAAATCTCCATAGGATGGTGTAGCAACAGTGCCACTCTACAATTTCAGGCCACTCTGATATTGCACCTAAAAAAATCAACTTTGAAAATGAATAACTTTTGAATGAAACACCTTTCAGCAGTGGGAGTACTCTTGTTTTACTCAGGGGGATAAACCCTACAACATATTTTTTTTTACATTTTAAGTATTACTATCCCTTTAAGGAGATATCCACCCATTTATTTCTGGGAAAAATGAAATTAAAAATATCCTGCACAGCACACAGCTTCATTAGCACATGAAACGTCACTGAAACCTCCAATGCCATATGACACATCACTGAAAATTCTTCATTAGCATACGAAATGTCATTGAAAAGCTTAATTAGCAAATGAAAATGTCACTGGTACCACACGGGTGCCACAATTAGCATATATTATCATATTGTAACAAGTATGAATATGTCTTTCAAGGGAAACATTCACCCCAATTAAATTGCATATAGGTAGAATACTCAGTTGCCGTGTGCCATAATGCTGTATTTTGTTTTTTATAAATCACATGCTATATAAAGGAATAATTGCTTTGAAATCACCTGAAGCTAGCTCCATGCGGTACTGCACAGCTTCTTAGTCCCGCCTCTCTCTTCATAAATCCAGCTCTCGGAGGTATACCTCACACCGCAATAGACAGGAAACAAAAAGGGGCAGTACTTTCATCGCCCATTAACACAGACGTCCACGTCAGCAACATGGCCACTCTCTCTCTCTACATTGCTTGATGGAAACGGAAGTGTTAACTGTACGCTGGCCATGATTATTTAACCCTTTGAGTGCCAGAGGGGTACGCCACACATTGCTCTTCAATGTGTTGCGTACCCCTCTGGCACTCAAAGGATTAATCGTTAAACTGTGTTTTCCCTAAAGGTTTTGGTGCGAGAAATAGATTGGGGGAAAAAGTGTGTATGTGACAGTTCTGCTTTAACTGTACATCTGCTCCGGTTATGGCTAACATGACACCTAGGCAGATTTTAATGCATTTTTCAATGGGAACGTTCCACTTTAAAGGAGCAGTACACTTTTTTAATGAAAAAATATATATTGTAGGGATTTTCCTACAGTGTAAAATAGGGGTACTCACACTGCCGAGAGATTTATATTTCCAGAGTTATTACAGTTTAAACTCATGTTTTTTTACATTAGCAGTGCCCTCTAGTGGTCAAATTCTAATTAGTTTTCCTGTTAGATTCTAATGGAGAGGAAAGTGAGAAAAGTCAGAGACATACAGTTCTCCATAGAATGTGATAGAAACTGCCTGTCACTTCCTGTCAGTTAGAACTATCAGGAAGTAAACACAGTAAATTCACTTCCTGGTTATTTAAACTGCTATAAATTTTGAATAAAATATCTGACAGTGATGGGAGTGACCTTGTTTTATTCAGCAGGAAAAGATCTAGAAAATATGTGTTTTCATAAAAAAAAGTTTACTGCTCCTTTAAAGAGGAACTTTCACTTAGTATAAAGTTGACCTCCAATAATTAAGCATATGACGACTAGCTTCATAGTTCAATTAGATCTCAGAATGCCCGATTCTAAATCCTTAATCTTCAAAGATCGGAAGCCAGGCATCAGCACAGACATCTTGTCTTAGAGACGCCTGTGCTGTTAGTCTTGGTCTCCTCTAGGGGGCACTGCACTGTGCCATAAGGTACCAGAAGGGACTGACAGCACGGGAGCACAGATGGCACTAACCTGGATCTTATTCTCCGAAGATTAGGGATTACTTTAGAATCGGGCACTCTGAGATCTAATAGACGTATTGTGAAGTTAGTTGCCTTATGTTTAATTATTGGAGGGAGACTTTATACAAAGTGAAAGTTCCGCTTTAAAGGAGCAGTACTTATGTATTACTCTATTCCCTCCTATAAGAAAGTGTAGACAGTGGCTCACCTCTCCCATAGAGTGCAGTAGAATTACTGTTTGGACACAAGAAAAATACAAAAGAACATAATTCTCACCACATAGGACAACAATGTGATGCACATCCCTCTGGTCCTTTTAGGGGTTAAGCTTTTCATGTGCAGTGAGCAATTTGTGGTCCTGTGAGCAACCGTCATGTCCTCCATGGACGTGAGATCTGGACTCGTTGAAGGATATATCTCTTTGTGCAAAGGTTCAAGAGCAAAATTTACGAGGGCCAGAGTTTTGTGAGTGGGGGGCAGGAAGGTTACTACTAGGCGGTATAAGTTCTCCTTTAAACAGTTAATATATAACGGAGAGCTGATATAACCCCCCCCTTTCATTTTTCCTGAAAAGAAGGACTATTTTAACTCCACTGACAGGTTGTTAATAAGGAGAACTGTTACCATGGACCGGCTCTGTGAGGTTTCTAAAATAATGCTTTTGTACATAATATTTCTGGATCTGTGTGTGGCTGCAAATTCTTCTGCCATAGATGGAAGAGACTTCGGTGTTTGTTTATCACACAGCTCCTTTTACTGATCTAGAAGAGCCAATAAACTGAGGTTTCACATAGTCCATTCAAGCGCGTCCTTGAATATAAATCATATATCAGGCTTTTCCATCCCTCCTTAACCCTTTGAGTGCCAGAGAGGGCAGCGAGCGTTTTGGGGTGTTCATTTAAACAGCGCCAAGATCTATGCCATGTATTAATCCTTTGAGTGACAGAGGGGTACACAATGTAATGTGCTGTGTACGCCTGTAGAACTCAAAGGTTTAAAATGATGGAGACAACTTGGTTGCCATCACAACTGTGCTATGCAGATGGTGTGCGGGGTTTGATGGATAAAGTCTAACACTGAAAGAGTTGACACTGCAGAGATCATACACCCTAGTGCATACCCTTGAGTGCAGAGCATACACCCTAGTGCATACCCTTGAGTGCAGAGCATACACCCTAGTGCATACCCTTTAATTCAGAGATCATGCACCCTAGTGCATACCCTTGAATGCAGAAATCATACACCCTAGTGCATACCCTTGAGTGCAGAGATCATACACTCTAGTGCATACCCTTGAGTGCAGAGCATACACCCTAGTGCATACCCTTTAATTCAGAGATCATGCACCTTAGTGCATACCCTTGAATGCAGAAATCATACACCCTAGTGCATACCCTTGAGTGCAGAGATCATACACTCTAGTGCATACCCTTGAGTGCAGAGATCATACACTATAGTGTATACCCTTGAGTGCATAGATCATACCCCCTAGTGCATACCCTTGAGTGCAGAGATCATACCCCCTAGTGCATACCCTTTAATTCAGAGATCATACACCCTAGTGCATACCCTTGAGTGCAGAGATCATACCCCCTAGTGCATACCCTTGAATGCAGAGATCGTACACCCTAGTGCATACCCTTGATCATACATCCTAGTGCATACCCTTGAGTGCAGAGATCATACACTCTAGTGCATACCCTGGAGTGCAGAGATCATACACTCTATTGCATACCCTTGAATGCAGAGATTGTACACCCTAGTGCATACCCTTGAGTGCATAGATCATACCCCCTAGTGCATACCCTTTAATTCAGAGATCATACACCCTAGTGCATATCCTTGAGTGCAGAGATCATACCCGCTAGTGCATACCCTTGAATGCAGAGATCATACACCCTAGTGCATACCCTTGAGTGCAGAGATCATACCCCCTAGTGCATACCCTTTAATTCAGAGATCATACACCCTAGTGCATACCCTTGAGTGCAGAGATCATACCTGCTAGTGCATACCTTTGAATGCAGAGATCATACACCCTAGTGCATACCCTTGAATGCAGAGATCATACACCCTAGTGCATACCCTTTAATTCAGAGATCATACACCCTAGTGCATACCCTTGAGTGCAGAGATCATACCCCCTCGTGCATACCCTTTAATTCAGAGATCATGCACCCTAGTGCATACCCTTGAGTGCAGAGATCATACCCGCTAGTGCATACCCTTGAATGCAGAGATCGTACACCCTAGTGCATACCCTTGATCATACATCCTAGTGCATACCCTTGAGTGCAGAGATCATACACCCTAGTGCATACCCTTGAATGCAGAGATCGTACCCCCTAGTGCATACCCTTGAGTGCAGAGATCATACACCCTAGTGCATACCCTTGAATGCAGAGATCGTACCCCCTAGTGCATACCCTTGAGTGCTGAGATCATACCCGCTAGTGCATACCCTTGAGTGCAGAGATCATACACCCTAGTGCATACCCTTGAGTGCAGAGATCATACCCGCTAGTGCATACCCTTGATCATACATCCTAGTGCATACCCTTGCGTGCAGAGATCATATACTCTAGTGCATACCCTTGAGTGCAGAGATCATACACTCTAGTGCATACCCTTGAGTGCAGAGATCATACACTCTAGTGCATACCCTTGAATTCAGAGATCATACACCTTAGTGCATACCCTTGAATTCAGAGATCATAACCCCTAGTGCATACCCTTGAGTGCAGAGATCATAACCCCTAGTGCATACCCTTGAATTCAGAGATCATACCCCCTAGTGCATACCCTTGAATTCAGAGATCATACCCCCTAATGCATACCCTTGAGTGCAGAGATCATACACTCTAGTGCATACCCTTGAATTCAGAGATCATACACCTTAGTGCATACCCTTGAATTCAGAGATCATAACCCCTAGTGCATACCCTTGAGTGCAGAGATCATAACCCCTAGTGCATACCCTTGAATTCAGAGATCATACCCCCTAGTGCATACCCTTGAATTCAGAGATCATACCCCCTAGTGCATACCCTTGAGTGCAGAGATCATACACTCTAGTGCATACCCTTGAATTCAGAGATCATACACCTTAGTGCATACCCTTGAATTCAGAGATCATAACCCCTAGTGCATACCCTTGAGTGCAGAGATCATAACCCCTAGTGTATACCCTTGAATTCAGAGATCATACCCCCTAGTGCATACCCTTGAGTGCAGAGATCATACACCGTAGTGTATACCCTTGAGCGCAGCTGCAGGCTTTTGAAGCTATCACCACTGATCTGCATTGTGAAGCTATGCTTTGGTGACATCTATAGAATTCATGGGGTTAAAAGTCTCATTTAAATCAGCGGCTATTTTTATTTGTCCTGCATGGTTCAGTTCGCTCATCCGCGGTAACCTTCTTATTTTGAGTCATATTGTGGGTGGGGCTTATTCGGGTGGGCGTGTGTTGTTGAATGGAGAACTTTGCTCCCATGTGACTTAGAGACTTCAGTTGCAAAGCAGAGAAATGGGTTAGCTGTCCTTGCTGTCAGGACCCAGACCCCATACCGTGAGAGTCCCGCAAGATCCATGAAGGTTGAGAGCGATGGGGGTACACTTTAATACCCCCCCCAAATAAAGCGCTACCAATGTAACAGATTTTCGCCTAGATTACATTGCATTTGATGTGTTTTTCACATAAAACCCTTGATAAAATTTAATTGCAGTGCAATCCAGGCCTTTGGTTGCCTGAAAAAACTAAAAGACGTGTAATGTCTGTGATGGGGGGGTGCTGGTTTGTGTGGTTTATGTTACTGCATTTGATGAAAGTTCCCTTTGTGTTTTTACCTTACCAGTCATTTTAAAGGGATAGTAATACTTAAAATGTAAAAAAAAATATGTTGTAGGGTTTATCCCCCTGAGTAAAACAAGAGTACTCCCACTGCTGAAAGGTGTTTCATTCAAAAGTTATTCATTTTCAAAGTTGAATTTTTTTAGGTGCAATATCACAGTGGCCTGAAATTGTACAGTGGCGCTGTTACTACACCATCCTATGGAGATTTATGGTCCCGGGACCAGAGCTGTCCATAGGATCGTGTAGCAACAGCGCCACTATACAATTTCAGGCCACTGTGATATTGCACCTAAAAAATTCAACTTTGAAAATGAATAACTTTTGAATGAAACACCTTTCAGCAGTGGGAATACCCTTGTTTTACTCAGGGGGATAAACCCTACAACATATTTTTTTTTACATTTTAAGTATTACTATCCCTTTAATGCCATCCATCTCACTGTGATTGAAGGGATAACTATTAACCAGATGAGCACACAATGCATTACCTACCCTTCTGCCTGTTAACCCTTTTAGAGCCAGGTGAGCACACAATGCATTTTATACAATTTTGCCTGTTAACCCCTTAACCAGAGGTGTTTGCAGTACATTGCATCACAATGCATTGCACGCCCCCACTGGTCCATATCCCTTTTGAGTGCCAGAGTGGTACGCAATGCATTGCACGTCCCCACTGGTCCTTAAGGGCCATATTTTCAGAATAAAAGTGGAGGAATTCTGGGACAAACCAACGGCAACATAAGGGTGAATTGAACGCTTTGAGTGCACTCAAAATCTTAAACATTCCCAGTGATTTAAATGAGGATTTTAAACCCCTTGAATGATTGAGGGTTCCTAAAATACAGCTCCTCAATGCACTGGAGAACTCTCCATGGCATTTAACGGGTTAAAACATAAATTAAATCAATGGGAATTTGAGGATATTTTATATCTCCCCCAAGTTGGTTTGATTCAAACGTCATCCACAGCCCCAAATCACTAATGAGAAAAGCAATGCATCTGAGACAGTGCTAGCATTCAATGGGTTAACCCTTTGAGCACCAGAGGGATACGCAACGCATTGCAAAGCACTCAAAGGGTTAAAAGAGCCATTTAAATCATGGAGAATTTGTGTGAATTCTGATTGTGCCGCATAGTGGAGTTGGCTTACCCTAAAATTACTCCACCTTTGTCTTTGTGTGGGTATCCCGGAGATTTAATAGGTTTTGAGAATAAAAGAAATGGATAGATATTTTGGAGAGATTTTCGCACCACCTGATGATAACCGTGGGAGCTTTTTATAGTGATATTGTGGCTGCTTGTTTCCCTGCTGCCTTTTGATAACTAGGATTTTACAAATGAGTTACCATATTGTTAAATTATTGATTTTGCAATTAAGCCAATGACCTGCCACTAACCGGCAGATTATCCCAGGCATCGATTTTCCTTGTCTGTGTCAGAAGGTGCTGCAGCAAGGCCAGGTCTGGGTAGGGGGGTAGGGGGGCAGAGTATTTTGGGGTGGGGAATTCTGCTAAATGCCTGGAGCCAGCAGTGGGATTACTAGAGGGAGGAGAAAGATGAATTGCTTCCCTCCTGCCTGTTAAAAATGATATTTTGAAGTGGAAAGTAGGAGACTTTGTTATAGCAGTAAATCCAGAGATCCTGGGGCATTCAGCTGGAAGCATGAAACGCCGGATTAATGCAACGAATGTAAGTACCATTGACTGTTGGACTTTAACAGAATTTTTAACCCCTTAAAGGGCGGAGAGCTCTCCAACGCATTTGGAGAAAAATTTTACATTTATGGGCATTTTTGTTTGTTCCTAATTTGTAACCAGTTTGCCCCAGAATTCCACCACTTTTGTCAGTATATCAGCCTCTGCACGTGTGAACGAATGTGGCAATGTGCTCATTATCTGTCCATGGAGCAGGTCCTGAACAAACCAACCGATTCATAGGAAAGATAGTGGTATAAGAAGGTGTAATTCGGGATCAAACCAGCTGCACTGCAGTTGGTTGTCACTATTTGTAACTAGATTGCAAGTTCTTCAGATCAGGTCTATTTTCCATTGTATGATTCACTTTGTTGCACTTATTGCCTGCTATTAATGCAGTAATTACACAAACAATGCGTTGTGTACCCCACTGGCACTCAAAGGGTTAAGCCTGATATAGTAATCCTTGTTTTGTATATCTGGAATTGCAATAGTATTATTACTGTGTCTGTAAAAAGTGCTGTGTACATGTATGATGCTATATTAATAAATGCACATACATTCATACCATAGGGAACAAATTAACCCTTTGAATGCCATCAGGTTATGCAGAGAATTGTAAAGCAATGCGATGCGCACCCCACTGGCACTCAAGTGTTAAAACGACAAAAATTCCCATTCATTTAAAAGGGGTTTTTAGAGGGATTGCAACCCTTTATTAAGACATATACTTCAAGCACATAATGCGAGCAATCAAATTATATTATTTTTTCTCATTTTCCCCTACTTATACACTTTTTGTGTTCCTGACAGTGAGCTTCCCAGTTCTCCCAAGAGCGTTCTGGTCGATAGACCATCAAAAGCAGTAAAGTGATACAATGTTACACTCTGTAGCACTGAGTGTTTTGTGTTCTATCTTGTTGTCTTTTTTTACACTGTTTCTGTAGATCAGCTTTCATGTTCCCTGACAGAAAGGTCTCCGCAGGCAGATCCAGGGAGCTCACTGTCAAGGACATAAATGTGTGAAAAACTGGAAGATAAAAAAAAGATGTAAAAAATTAAGAGGCTTAAGTAATATGACTTTACTTTTTATTGTGTGCTTGCTGAATATGTAAAATCAAAATAAACTGTTGGAGACCTCTCTAGAATTCAGGAGATTAATAACAGATTAAAATCATCATATAAAGTAAAGGAAATATTTACTTGTCCTGTGTGGGGTGGTTAATTTGCCACAAATTGCACCATTTGATTGTATTATAGGTCTTAAATTCAGGGGGGATTCACTAAGCAGTGATAAATGTTATTACATAAATGTTATGTTATTCTATAGAGCCTATGCAATAA
Source organism: Rhinophrynus dorsalis (assembly GCA_037306005.1). NCBI lineage: Eukaryota > Metazoa > Chordata > Amphibia > Anura > Rhinophrynidae > Rhinophrynus > Rhinophrynus dorsalis. Next base: position 492,520,600 of record CM074722.1, on the reverse strand, counting down.
GATCTCCAAAGTTGAATAACACAGGAATTGGAGAAGTGATTAACTGGAGAATTGATCTCCACTTTATCACCTCTTTATCACTCCTTAGTGAATCTCCCTCAGGTATTTAGAGAAAGTCAACACTCTAGGAAGACCCTGCTAATGTTTGATTTTTTTTCCGAGACATCTCTCGCATTCAAGGGGTTAAAAAATGAATCTGCCCCTTGTCAGAAGATAGACAGGGGATTGTGTTCAGCTGTGTGAAGCAGTGCATTGGCCACATTCTCTGGTTCTTAAAGGGATAGTAATACTTCGTTTTAACTTTATTTTATTTTGTAGGCATTAAAAAAACATGAAGAATGATATAAGTCTTATCTCTCAAACCTTTATGGTTTAAGAGATATTCACAAACAAAGTATCCCCCCCCCCTGTTCAACCAGATCAGAAGGGAGGTGCCCAGGTAGACTGCAGAGAGGGACAATCTTCAATTAAGATAAGGGAAAAAGCTGAAAACTTGTCAAGGGGGGCAGGGCTTTCATTGTTTTCATACAGAGAAAATTGTCCCTTTCTGTTATCTGTCTGGTCTTACAACCATATTCACATCTGAGAAGAGATGGCTTACACTAGGAAAATGGGGCGGGGAGGGGAACTTTGCTTGTGAATATCTCTTAAACCATAAAGGATTGAGAGATAAGACTTATATCATTCTTCATGTTTTTTTAATGCCTACAAAATAAAATAAAGTTAAAACGAAGTGTTACTATCCCTTTAAGGGGTTAGCGGGTAATATTACTATAGAAAAATGTGGAGTTTAACGCCTTAAAGCAGAACGTTCAGCCGCTATACAGTCGTCCTGCAATAAGTAAGCAGGTAGCGACTAGCATTATAATATATATATTACCTCTGAAAGGTAGCCTGTTCTAAATAAATCCTTTATTGTAGGAGGCTGATGGCCTGGTTAGTGCAGTCTGCGTGCCTTCCGGTTACCTTGTGGTCACTGCAGTGCTTCTCAGTGGAGACCGGGACTGACAGCGCAGGTGCGCAGACAAGATATCTGCGCTGTAGCCTGGCTTCCGGTCTCCTAGAATGAAGGCATTGTTTATAATGGGCTACTTTTCAGAGGTAAAATATATATTATAAAGCTAGTCGCTACCTTCTTAAATCTTGCAGGGTGACTGTATAGTGGGTGAAAGTTCCGCTTTAAGGAAGAGATTACGTACTGTGACTTCCACTGTCCTTATATCCTTAAGGACCTGTGACGCTCACAGCACGTCACGTACATTTTACTTACAGCGCTCGAGAAGTAAAAACAGCATCTGTAAGTGACTGCTCCAAGACTGGAACGGTCTCTCTCAGACTCCAGCACGGCGTGCCGGTACATGTAACAGGTCATGTGTACCGGCACATCGGAAAGGATCAAAGTGTTCCTTAAGGGAAGGTAACTTCCCTGGGCCGCTGGTCCTTAACGGGTTAAATTCCTTTTATTATTATTTTTTTTGTCTAACCCAACACTGGAAGAGATAACATAGTCACTGAAACGGAACAGGTCTGCTTGGCGCATCTGTTGTTAGAAAGTAGATCTGCAGAGATGGCCATTTAACTCTTTCAGTGCTGGGTTGCTTACCTTTGCTTAGCTTAGAGGGAATGATACACGTTGCTTGGAATGCACAAAGGCATTGCATCTCGCCTGCTGAACATCATGGACGTTGTAGTCCAAAAATCGCTGGAAGAGTCCATGTTGCTCCACTCCTGTCATTCTCATATGCACTTTCAGACATGCTCTGATCGCTGCGTTGGATACCCTTCTGGCACTCAAATGGTTACAAGAAGAATGTCAGAGGCCAAAAATGGTGCGAAATTTGGTTTTCAGTAGCTTCTGATAGCAGCAGATAATACAGTATGAAAACAAACAATACGGAGACTATTTATATTGGATACATGAAGCCAGATTTAGACCAGATGTACACACAGCAGTGAGGAGACCTCACAAGTTCACTGGCGGATATCACCCTCATCTGAATGAAACAGGACGAATTCATTACAAATCTTCACTTCATTCCTGGAAATGTTATGTTTTTACAATATATTTTGCTAAGCACATGCACGTATTTTACTTTATTACCTATTTTATAATACTTTCAGGGGGCAATCCCCTGATAAAAGGAGAGAGAACACTTAATAATAACCCCCACTTTCCTTACTAGGGCCAGAAAATCCTAATGGCTCTTATGAATGTTGCTCTTGTGCTTTTAACCAAGATGTAACACCTTTATTCAGTCCTGGATTTATGTCCATGGAGGTGGACATGATACTTTCTAGCAGGGGCATGGGAGGATTGTCCTATCGGGGGATCGGTCATCCCCCGGTGGGCCGCTAGATCATGGGCCGTTGGGGGAGATCAGAGGATCTCACCTCACTGTCCCACAATATTTTGAAAGAGAGGTCTGTGTTGCCACCGGCACAGGAACTCTCTGTGACAGCCTCCGCGTTACTTGTTAACCCTTTGAGTGCCAGAGGGGTACGCAATGCATTGCTTTGCAATGTGTTGTGTACCCCTCTGGCACTCAAAGGGTTAATGCAGAGCTCCAGGATATGACATAATATCCTGGTGTCTGCTCTCCCATTCCGCACAAGGACCACAAGAGGGCGTCAATAGGGACATCGGTGCAGCTAGTGGGCTGCTTTAAAAAAAAATGCCCGGGCTGGTATTCTCCTACAGTCCGCCCCTGAGAAGGGGTCTCAGGACCACAAAACTCATCACTGGCAACAGTGGAGACCATTACTAAGTATAAGGAATGATCTAATCTTCATTTATCTTGAGACATTACTATCTCTTTAAAGGGATAGTAATACTTAAAATGTAAAAAAAAATATATATATGTTGTACAGTTTATCCCCCTGAGTAAAACAACTCCCAGTTCTGAAAGGTGTTTTATTCAAAAGTTATTACAGATCAAAGTTGAATTTTTTAGGTGCAGTATCACAGTGGCCTGAAATTGTACAGTAGCGCTGTTGCTACACCATCCTATGGAGATTTATGGTCCACGGACCAGAGCTTTCCATAGGATGGTGTAACAACAGCACCACTGTACAATTTCAGGCCACTGTGATACTGCACCTAAAAAATTCAACTTTGAGCTGTAATAACTTTTGAATAAAACACCTTTCAGCAGTGAGAGTACCCTTTTTTCACTCAGGTGGATAAACACTACAATATATGTTTTTTACATATTAAGTATTACTATCCATTTAATGTTGTGAAGTAAGGCAAGTGATACCACAGAGCTTACAACTGAAATGGCTCTATACTAGTGATATCACAGACATTACAGTTGAAATTGAGCTATATTAGTGATACCATAGAGCTTACAATTTAGGCAAAGCTACACTAGTGATACCATAGACCTTACAGTTTAAGTAAAGTTACATTAGTGATACCATAGAGCTTACAGTTTAAAGGGATAGTAATACTTAAAATAACTGACTAGCTCCCAGGTTAATCTCTCAAACCTTTATGGTTTGAGAGAGAACCGAAGGCAAAGTTCCCCCCTCCCTCCCCCTTCCCTGAAGTCAGCGTTGTACTGACTGCAGGGGAAGTCTGTCGTACGACAGGCTTGCGGCTCTGCAGTTGAGCCGAGATCCCGTTAGTGACAAAGAATTATTTCACTGAAACGGTCTTCTACATGTGCTTGGTTTGTGATTGGTTTGCATGCACATGTAGAAGACCGTTTCAGTGAAATAATTCTTTGTCACTAATGCGATCGCGGCTCTGCTGCAGAGTCGCCTGATGAAAGTCAGACCGGATATCCCTGCGGTCAGTACAACGCTGACTTCAGGGAAGGGGGAGGGAGGGGGGAACTTTGCCTTCGGTTATCTCTCAAACCATAAAGGTTTGAGAGATGAACCTGCGGGCTATTAAAGGGATAGTAATACCTAAAATGTAAAAAAAAAAATGTTGTAGGGTTTATCCCCCTGAGTAAAACAAGAGTACTCCCACTGCTGAAAGATGTTTCATTCAAAAGTTATTAATTTTCAAAGTTGAATTTTTTAGGTGCAATATCACAGTGGCCTGAAATTGTACAGTGGCGCTGTTGCTACACCATCCTATGGAGATTTATGGTCCTGAGACCAGAGCTGTCCATAGGATCGTGTAGCAACAGCGCCACTCTACAATTTCAGACCACTGTGATATTGCACCTAAAAAATTCAACTTTGAAAATTAATAACTTTTGAATGAAACATCTTTCAGCAGTGGGAGTACTCTTGTTTTACTCAGGGGGATAAACCCTACAACATATTTTTTTTTACATTTTAGGTATTACTATCCCTTTAAATTATTTTGCTAATATCTACAATATGGGGGATAGTAATAATAAAGTGTTACTATCCCTTTAAGTAAAGTTACATTAATGATACCATAGAGCTTACAACAGGTTATGCTACTAGTGTAACTCTGTTTGGATTGTAGCTCTGTAGCCGAGAAATAAGACCGGCCCATGGGGAAATTGCTGCCCTCCCCTGTCTGCCCGGCTTTCTGTAGCCGCTCTAATCCCGGACTAGTAGAACTTATTCCTGCCATCAAAATATTCTGCTATTGGGTGAAAATATCTAGTGTGTGTCAGTAATTGGCCAAACTCTTTATTGATTGCTGTTACTTCGTCTGTTAGCCAATCCAAGTGAACGGCTGCTAGCCAGGCATTGTGGTTGGCTGGGCTTACTGTACACTCTGTCACCAACCGAGTTTCGTGTTAGTGAATATGAGTAATGGAGTTCTCTATGGCATGACTTTGCAATGTATTGAAGACCTGGTTAGCATCCTCGGGGTTAAAGTAATAACAACACTTAATATCTAAAAAATTATACATTGTAGGGTTTATCCTCCTGTGTAAAACAAAGGTACTTCCACTGCTGAGAGGTGTTTTATCCAATAGTTATAGCAGCTCAAAGTTGAATTTTTTTTTAGGTGCAATATATCAATGCCCTGAAATTGTACAGTGGCGCTGTTGATACACCATCTTATGGAGGTTTAGGGTCAACTGACCAAAGCTGTTCATAGGATGGTGTAGCAACAGTGCCACTGTACAATTTCAGGCCATTGCAATATACTGCACCTAAAAATGTCAAGTTTGAGCTGAAATAACTTTTTAACAAAATACCTCTCATTAGCAGCAGTACCCTTGTTTTACACAGGAAGTTAAACTCTACAATATAGATTACTTGTTAAGTGTTATAGGTGGTGATAGTTCTCCTTTAAACCTCTGACTGGCAGAGGGCCATGCAACGAATTGCAGATAATTGCATTGCATACCCCTCTGGCACTCAGAGGATTGAGGTGAGTGGGGTGTAATTATTAGGAGGTGTTAATGTCCCTGTAAAGCCAGTTATTATACCCGGTACTTGCTCCATTCCTTATTTAGCAGTCATCAAACATCAGGTTCTTTTTATTTAAAGAGAAATGTTTATGGTTGGATGACAGCCAGGGGCGGTTTAGGAGACGTTAACCAGTGACTACAAGATAAAAGTACACTTAGCGTATGAGATAAATCACGTCTCAGAGCCTTTAATCTCATGTATCACTCCACAACCGCTGTAGCAAAGCAGTTCTGGCTGAAAAGCTCTGTTATATTGGTGGAAAACATACGACTTTCCAGCTGTTCAGGACTGCAATTCCCATCACCTGAGGATGATGGGAATTGTAGTCCTGAATACCTGGAGGGCCTCAGATTCCTCAGCCCAATGAGCAAGTCTGGACCAAACCAGGACCCGAAAAAAAATTCCTATTGGGTTTTTTAACCACCAACGCATTGCTAAGCAAAACACTGGAATCCTCTCTAGTGTACACAATGTAAAAATCATCACTGAAAACAGTGGAAATTATCACAATTTTTATTCATTTTATTTTATTTTTGGTTTTAATTCATGGCTTCCTTTATACAACTGCACTTTTCACCTTAGTCACAGTTGATACAAAGAAAGGAAAATCATGAACTAATATAAAGTTACTAGTTGAAGAGTCCGTTACACCGGCCACAGTGCCACTGACAGTCGGTCGTGGGGCAGTCATGTGCAGTAGAGACTGCCTGCGCCGCGGCTGATACAGAGCTGGACGCTCCGGCGCGGGCAGTCTCTACTGCGCATGACTGCGTCGTTACACACGTATTAGCGAATTATTATGTAGGAGAGAGAAGAGAGTTGTCTTAAAGGCTAAATAACACCTCATAATAAATGCATCATCACTCAGTCCTGGCTGTAATGAATATGGAGGTGGACATGATTCCCAAACAGAGTCAGACAGAGTGCATGGGCCTTCTTAAAAGGATAATAATACTTGTATCAAAGTTGAGGTCCGAGTCGTCTTTATATTTTTTTTAATACTTAGTGCTATATTTCAATATTTAACAGTTCTGTAGTTCGAGTGCTATTCAATCGGAAAGAAGCCCCTTCTGGACGCCTCCCATTAGATCTGGAATCTGGTTGTGGGAACGGACAGTTGCAGCAAGGGACAATGTTCACTCAGTAAGTATAAGGAAATCATGGCCCCTTGACGAAGGAGGACAGGATTTTCCTTTTGCTTACTGAAGATTGTCCCTCGCCGCTCTCCATCAGGACCAGCCTGAGAGGCTGAGTGATGCAGGGAAAGGAGCGGGATCCTTTCAGATTGAATATCGCTTGAACTACAAAACTGTAGGTATTGAAATATAGCGCTGTGTGTTACAAAAAAATAAAGAAGACTCGGACCTCCACTTTAATACAAGTGTTACTATCCCTGTAAAGTGCTGTGGTCCCGATATCAACTGTCATGTCTGACTCCATGAACATGGCTACCAGGACTTATCGAAGATATTATCTCTTTAAACAAGGAGCAAGGGAAGCATTCATAGTGCCCAGGGGAGGGCTGGCCTGATGGGCAGTTATAACTGGCCCCCCCGGGCCAGTTATAAGTCTGGGCCAGTGGGCCACTGCTTAACTCAATTTCCTGCTTGCTGCTGCAAAAGGAGTAAACCGAATTTATGGAGCTACACTAGTAGTGTAGCTCCATTTCAGTTGTAGGCTTTGTGATATCACTAGAGTAGCTTCACTTCCATTGTAAGCTCTGTGGTATCGTTAGAGTAGCTTCATTTCAGTTGTAGGCTCTGTGATATCACTAGAGTAGCTTCATTTCAGTTGTAGGCTCTGTGATATCACTAGAGTAGCTTCACTTTCATTGTAAGCTCTGTGGTATCGTTAGAGTAGCTCCATTTCAGTTGCAGGCTCTGTGTTATCACTACAGTAGCTTCACTTCCATTGTAAGCTCTGTGGTATCATTAGAGTAGCTTCAGTTCAGTTGTAGGCTCTGTGATATCACTAGTGTAGCTTCACTTCCATTGTAAGCTCTGTGGTATCATTAGAGTAGCTTCAGTTCAGTTGTAGGCTCTGTGATATCACTAGAGTAGCTTCATTTCAGTTGTAGGCTCTGTGATATCACTAGAGTAGCTTCACTTTCATTGTAAGCTCTGTGGTATCGTTAGAGTAGCTTCATTTCAGTTGTAGGCTCTGTGATATCACTACAGTAGCTTCACTTCCATTGTAAGCTCTGTGGTATCCTTAGAGTAGCTTCATTTTAGTTGTAGGCTCTGGGATATCACTAGAGTAGCTTCACTTTCATTGTAAGCTCCGTGGTATCGTTAGAGTAGCTTCATTTTAGTTGTAGGCTCTGTGATATCACTAGAGTAGCTTCACTTTCATTGTAAGCTCCGTGGTATCATTAGAGTAGCTTCAGTTCAGTTGTAGGCTCTGGGATATCACTAGAGTAGCTTCACTTTCATTGTAAGCTCTGTGGTATCGCTAGAGTAGCTTCATTTTAGTTGTAGGCTCTGGGATATCACTAGAGTAGCTTCACTTTCATTGTAAGCTCTGTGGTATCGCTAGAGTAGCTTCATTTTAGTTGTAGGCTCTGGGATATCACTAGAGTAGCTTCACTTCCATTGTAAGCTCTGTGGTATCGTTAGAGTAGCTGCACTTTCATCGTAAGCTCTGTGGTATCATTAAAGTAGCTTCAGTTCAGTTGTAGGCTCTGTGGTATCACTATTGTAGCTTCACTTCCATTGTAAGCTCTGTGGTATCACTAGTGTACCTCCATTTCAATTGTAATTTCTGTGATACCACTATTGTACTTCGATTTCAATTATACGCTCTGTGGTATCACTAGTGTACCTCCATTTCAGTTGTAATTTCTGTGATACTACTAGTGTACTTCCATTTCACTTGTAAGCTCTGTGATATCACTTGCCGTATTTCATAATACTAATGCGAGCAATAGCAGTAACAAGAGGAGGGTGGGCTGGGAGATTGGGCTTGAGTAGTAGTGAAAACAGGCTGCTTGATTGTATTGCACCCCCTCCTGGCCAAGAGTTGCCAGCCCTCCCCTGATCAGGGCCATTAGGAATTTCTGGCCATGGTAAGGTAAGTGGGGTTATTATTCGGACTTGTCCTCTTTAAGCTCTTTTTGCTGGTTAGTGCTAGTTTTTGCAGCTCTGCAGTGGAATGCCGTTTGTATAAATCCTATATTAATCATTAACATGCAGGGTTCCCCCGGGACCTGTGAGGTTATTTATTATAGTGATTAATGCAGGTACACTGCAAGAGATTACTCTATAATAATTCTTTAACGGAATGTGAATGTTAAGTTATTGTTATATGAAAGAGTATATTGTAACATTCACTGACATGTAAGTAACAGCTTTTATTCCTTAACATAATTTGGAGACAGTAATGTTTAACCCTTCATTGCTTCACAATGCGTTAGATACCCCTCTGGCATTCAAAGGGTTAAAATAAAAATGTCAGCAGTAAGGGCTCTTTCACATGGGTGTCAGAATTGTAGTAGTCCCAGGGTACAGGTCTGTTGCCTATTTGTTTGAGCTCATCGTTCCCCTGCATTCCCTCGTTGATCTCATTTTGGGGAGGGTGAATACATGTCCCTGATTACCCGGGACAGTCCCGGATTTTAAATGTGTGTCCCTCAAAGTCCAGGAATGAAGACTCCAGAGCACAGAGTTGTAAAGACTAGAAGGAAACCAGTCCATTGCCTATTGTGACAGGAAGTGATACCTATGTAACAGGAAGTGATACCTCTGATGGGCTACAACAAAATGGCTTGCATATAGACCACTAAACACTGGAGAGAGAGCTGTGCATTGATCCTGACATCAAACATGAGCTACAATGCAATTTTGTTGTAGGGTACTGCTAGTCTAAGGCTTTAGGTGTGATGTATGTTATATTATAGCTCACCACAGGCATCACTTCCTGTCACAGCAGTCAGTGGGGCAGTTCTCCTTCTAGTGGTGTGAAATCTGTGGTGCACTTGAGGAGAGGACAAATACTCTGTTGCTCTTGTCTCAGAAGCATCCCTGAATGGCAGAATGGAAATGAGGTCACCCTAAATAACAATCAGATGATAATTATTGGCTGTTGTCCACATTGGTCAGTCATTCACTCGAGGTTGTGACATATGTTTTCAACCTCGAACAATGACCATGTGTAAGATGTTCAGGAAGCACAATGGGCCTCAGGGTATCCTTTTAAAAGGTTGCACGCAAAATAGCGTGCGACCACATAACACATTAACAATGTTGCATGGATTAAAATGGCGACATGAGAATCTTGCGCTGCATGACAGTGGGAGCTGCTCAGGTCACCTACTGAAAGGGCGTATTCCAGTCTTGTTGGCCAGCTCTGTTTCATTAATCCATCTTTCTTTTAGTGCAGTCATCATAGGTCATATGTGAGCGTTTTGTGACATGTACTGGCACTCAAAGGGTTGACTAATCCATCTGCTAGAGATGCACCGATACCAAATTTTTAAGACCGAGTACAAGTACCAATACTTTTTTCAAGTACTCACCGATACCAATTACCAATACTTTTTTTTTGCGGTCATTTGCCAGTTTCCTAAGTACCTACATGTTTTAGGAACTTGGAAAACTGGCAAATGACCGCAAAAAAAAAGTATTGGTAATTTGTATTGGTGAGTACTTGAAAAATATTATGTATTTATATATATATATATATATATATATATATATATATATATATATATATATACACACACACCACCTCTTGACTCTTGATTCTCCCTTTTTGACTCTTTCTCCCACCTTTTGCTTCATTCTACCCCCTTGAGTCCCCTTCTTTTGTCTTGGCTTTTGATCCCCCTTTCTCCCACTCCTCCTTGACTCACCCTTTTGCCTCTCTCTCCCTCCTGATCCCCCCTCCTTTTGCCTCTTCTTGGCCCCCCTCCTTTGGTCTCCTGATCCTTCCTCCTTTTGACTTTTTCTCCCTCTTCACCCCACTGTCTGCCTCTTTCAGCACCCCCTGCCCCATCTTGCCTCCTTTACTCTCCTCTGCCGGGTGCTCGCTGTTCTCTCGCGAGCCCCAGCAGAGGTCAGGGTCGGAGCGTTGCCATGGTAACCCGCGGCAATGCTCCGACGCTGTAGGAGTGAGAGAGGTAACCGGGGAGCATTGTGAGCAGCTCCCTGTGCTCCCTCTCTGCAGCACCGACCCTGACACAGGGTATCGGTGATGGCATCGGCCGCATTTGCGCGAGTACAAGTACTCGCGCAAATGCTGGTATCGGCACTGATACCGATACTAGTATCGGTATTGGTGCAACCCTACCATCTGCCATTCTATCTCCCCTTATATGCTACTTTAATGTAAATAACTGATTTACCCCTCCATAGTGCAGCACTGCAGAGTGCCTTTAATCTGTGTTCCTGGAGGCGGTGCGCTGCCCCAGCTCTATCTCCTCTTCTCTGCTATTTTCCACATAGATTAAAGGATGGGCCCTTTCAGTAGCTGACCTGAGGATCTCGATCTGTCGTGCAGAGCGAGATTCTCAGGTCGCCATTTTAATCCTTGCGACATAGTTAATGTGATGTGGTTGCACGCTCTTTTGAAAGTAAACCGGGCCTCAGTACAGGTCTTCCCTGCTGCATCTTCACTGAGTTCCTGCAGTACAAATGCAGCACAATGTACTTTTCCTGCAATTACGATATGCAGTAGTCCCCCCCAATGCGCCATATCCCAGCAGCTTCCCATTCACCACGTGCGACATAACAAGCACAGCATCGCGACTTTGGTATCGCTCATGTGAAAGGGACGTAAAGCAAGATGTTACCGTTTGAGTGCCAGAGGGGTATCCAACGCATTGGATTAAAGAATGACATATCAGTCACCCTCTCTGTGTCCTTGCTATTTTGGAGCTAAAACAAGGGGCAAAACTTCGGCCTTATGCACAAAAAGAAAACGTGGTAATTATAGGGTAAACCATTTGTGCGGAGCTTAAGAAATAATTTCCCCAAATTCACATTGAGTTAAATTTTGCTTTTAACCCCCTTAAGGACCGGGCACGCACGTACTTTGCGGTCCCTTAAGGACCACGGAGCATTCTTTTTTTTTTTTTTTTTTTTGCGGGATCCGATTCCAGACTCCCCAAACGGCGTGCAGCCACGCGGAGAACCCGGAATTCCATGACGGTCCAGGACCGTCATGGGTCCTTAAGGGGTTAAACGGTAGAGCGATATCCAACGCATTATAAAGCAATACGTTGGAGACGTAATTAGCATCTAAGAGGTTACCCCTTTGACTGCCAGAGGGGTACGCAGCGATCCCTCTGGCTTTCAAAGGGTTAAAAGCCCCTCCTGGAGAGGCTTACAGTCAACTGACCAGAGGTGTCCATAGTTGAAACAGCACTCCCACAGAATTTTAGATCATGGAGGTACTGCACAAAAAAAAAATGCATGTTTCAGCTGCGATTACTTTTGAATAAAACATCTGTCAGCAGTCAATGTGCCTTTGTTTTACACTGTAGGATAAACTCTAATGTGTACATTTTATCAATACACATTTGTACTATCCCTTTAACACTTCAGTGCGCAGGCTGTTCTCATGTATTTGGAAAGAGATTCATTTTCGGGGGGTCTCAGAGTGTTGATAGGAATCTGAACTCTGTCAGAATGTTTACATTGAGCTGTAAGAATTTTGTGCTAAATGAAATTCTGTCATGAAAGAATGTGCCAAATCCTACAGCTCACACCACGCTGATCTTGTCTGTCTGATAATCAAAAGCATTCGAATCCCGACCGTGTCCCGTTATCAGGAGTCCTTGGCGTTTGGTATTTAGGGATCACAGGGGGGTGTTTCTTCCATGTAATTATTTATAGGTATTCGGGCAGAGGCTGGTACATTTAACTACTTGGATGCTTTCCAATGCAAAGGACACCTTTAGTATTCAGTGAGTTAAGGACATGGTGGATTTTTAGCCAGGTCATGTGAGGTTGGTGACCAGAGCCAGATCATCCATTATGTCAACCTAGGCTGCTGCCTAGGGCCCAGAGCAATATGAGGGGCCCTGGCTGCAAGTGATGGGTCACAGACAAAGGCCCTGCTGTTAATGTCATCTTGTGTCAGATGCCCTTTTTTGTCGAAAAAGATCAGCATCCAGTTGCTACCACTTTCCTTGAAGTCACAATACCAGTGCCTGTTGGCAGCACTTTGTATCAGAAGCACTGGATCAAGAGATGTGGGGCCCCAAACTGGTACCTTGCCTAGGGCCCTATTGAGCCATGATCCGTCTCTGTTGGTGACCGGTTACCCTTTCGTTTTTTTTGTTTTTTATTTTTTTAACCATGCTTTACATGAGATCATCAGGGTAATACACTACTATATCATGCAACCCGCAAAGTTATACACCATCATTATGTGTAACAAGCAGAGCAGTGTGCCATTATATCATGCTGCCAACAGTGCAATACACCATTAAAGCAGAACTTTCACCCTCTATAAAGTTGCCCTCCAGTAATTAGGCATATGGCTACTAGCTTCAGAATAGTGCTATTAGCTCTCATTATTACCCACTTCTAAAGTAATCCTTATTCGCCGTAGACCGGAAGCCAGGCTTGCATGCAGACATCTTGGCTTAGAGACGTCTGTGCACCTGCGCTGTCAGTCCCGGTCTCCTCTAGGAGGCGCTGCATTGTACCTTAAGGCACTGGAAGGGACTGATGGTGCAGGCGCGCAGACGGCTCTACAGCAAGAAGCCTGGCCGTCAGTCTCCAAATAATAAAGATTACTTTAGAACTGGGTACTTGTGTGAGATAATAGCACTATTATGAAGCTAGTCGCCATTTGTCTAATTAATGGAGGGCGACTTTATAGAGGGTGAAAGTTCTGCTTTCAGTAAGATCGGCAGGCAATACATTATTACATGCCAAAAGCAGAGCGATCCACAGCTACATGTAACCAATAGGACAGTCCACCATCACATGCATTCAGCAGAGCAATACACCATTACATGCAGCCAACAGATCAATATACTATTCCTTGACACCAACAGGGCAATCCATGATTACCTGTATCCAGCAGGGAAATATACCATTAAATGCCACCAGTAGAGTAATACACCATTAAGTGTAGCCAGCAGCACAATACACCATGACATGCACCAGCAGAGCAATACACCGTGTCATTCCACCAGCAGAGCAATACACTGTGTCATTCCACCAGCAGAGCAACCCACCATGTCATTCCACCAGCAGAGCAATACACCATGTAATTCCACCAGCAGAGCAATACACTTTGTCAATTACCAGCAGAGCAACACACCATTATAAGCCACCAGCAGGGCAACGCATCATTACATGTAACCAGCAGAATAATATACTATCACATGCCAATAGCATAATACACCATTACAGTATAAGGGGATCTGGTGCCTTTCTTTTGAGAAACTCACTTCTGGTTAAGGGAATAGTAACATAATTATGCAAAATAAATTATTTTCCTGCTTAGTAAACTAGGTTAACCCCACTGATGGGAGACGTTTTGTTCAGACATTATTATATATAGTACTAGCAGGTGTATGGTAATTTTTTGTCCATGCGATGAACTTTGTTTTTTTCCCAACCATTACATTGGATACCTCTGTGGCACTGAAATGGTTACATTGTATGAAAAGTCAGACCTTGTGGTGGAGCATCAGGACCCCTCCTGATCCCCCCAGAAACTGATGTCCCAGCTGATTCGGCTGGGAGATCAATGGAGGAGATGCAGGGGCCCAAGAGAGCTTGCCTGCTTCCATTTTACCTTAAGTACCCGCGTAGGAGTGGGCGGGATCGGCAAACCCTTTCACATCAATGATGGAGGCAATCACATGACGAATGTAGAATGAGTTACAAGCAGCGGCACCGCTCTTGGACTCGCTAACAAATAAAGACTGACCAAACGTAGTCAGAACTTAAAGCTGGGTGCAAGACGGACAAGATGATCTATTCATCAATGCAACATAGTCAGTTTGAAAAAATCCATTGCGCTCTTCAGTTTCATTAAAGTCACTTCTTTATTCACAGGTTTAACATGACACTGGAGCAAACCGTCTAACGGTTTGCTCCAATGTCATGTTAAACCTGTGAATAAAGAAGTGATTTTAATGAAGCTGAAGAGTGCGATGGATTTTTCAAATTGACTTTCACATGACCTCACCCACAATACCATTCACTGTTTCCCTGTCGCCTGTTGGAGACCTCAAAATCATTGCAAGGGTTAAATTAATATCAAGTAAGCGGTTATATAAACTAGTGCAGAGACGTAGAGATTGCTCTGGCCACACCTACGACTCAGAATATGGGAGTGGCAGGACATCTGAGGCTCCTCCCCTCACACTTCGGAGGCCTAGACTGTTTACTGTGCGGAACTGGAAATCCGTCCCTGGCTGGGAAGGTAGATCATGTTAAGATGATTATGAAAAAAGCAGATCCCATGTCACTAAAGTCTGGGCACCCCAGTTCTACATACTGTATTTTTAATTATATTCCTTTAAAACATTCATACAACTGCCATCATTCGCTAATGGGAGTTTTAGTCCATCCACAACAGAGGGGCCACAAGTTACATCAACGCTTTGGGATACATGTAGTAATTTGAGAGATGATTAACCCCTTAGATGACCAAGGCACTTTTTTTTTTTTTTTTTTTTTTTAATGTACGTGCCCAGTGATCACAGCTCGCCGTGCAGGCGTGCTATAATCACAAAATTCCATGACGTGCAAGGACCATCACGGTTCTTAACGCCCGTGACAGCTGTGATGGTCCTGACATGTCATATGTCATTATGGGGTTAAATATTCTGCAGCTTTTTTACTGCATCCTCCAGTGCTTCCACCTATAGGCTTCAGTTAAATATGTGTTCGCTCCAAGTCAAGTGGTTATTTATTTCCTTGGGAAGGTGAAACAACATTATGGAAATCCATGTGCACTGTCAGTAAGATGTATGTTCTCATCCATCAGTGGGTCTGAAAGGGATAACATTACCCAGGTTAACAGAGCCATATCTTAGCAGCGCCGCTGAACATAAGCTAAGCAATCTGTGTGCGGTTTACAGCTCCCATAATTTATACATCCGAAAACACAGAACTCCCATTGTAAAGGAAAGATCCATCAGATGTATACTCTAAAATCTAAAAAATCCAGAGGAACCCTCAATTATTTTTCTTGGTAATAGGAAATCTTCAGCTCTCAGCAGGAGTCCAGGTAGTTTAAAGAAGCAGTAAACTTTTTTTTATGAAAACACATATTTTATAGAGCTTTTCCTTCTGAATAAAACAAGATCACTCCTGCTGCGGTCAGATGTTTTACTCAAAATTTATAGCAGTTCAAATAATCAGGAAGTGAATTTACTGTGTTTACTTCCTGATAGTTCTAACTGACAGGAAGTGAATTTACTGTGCTTACTTCCTGATAGTTCTAACTGACAGGAAGTGACAGGCAGTTTCTATCACATTCTGTGGAGAACTGTATGTCTCTGACTTTTCTGACTTTCCTCTCCATTAGAATCTAACAGGAAATCTAATTAGAATGTGACCACTAGAGGGCACTGCTAATGTAAAAAAACATGGGTTTAAACTGTAATAACTCTGGAAATATAAATCTCTCGGCAGTGGGAGTACTCTTATTTTACTCAATAGGAAAATCCATACAATATATATTTTTTCATAAAAAAAGTTTACTGCTCCTTTAATATTTGTTCAGTACAACAGTTAATCAAAAACATGAATTTCATAGTCCACATTGCTGATGGTGAATGGGGACTTGAGAGGTCGAGTCCTCACAGGGACAGAGCAGAAAAGTGAAGGAGCCCAAATGTAGTTTTACTACATCACTTTCCTTTGGTGCGTTACATACGTATATATTGGACGAGAGGACATACAAATAAAAGTCTGTTGAATTAATGGATAATTGATACGGCTTTCTAGTAGTCTTAGTCTTAATTTTAAATATGTGTAAATGTGTTAATCACACACTGACTGATGGTAAAGTTTCACAATAAAAGCAGCTCCAATTATTCTTCATAGTATTTGTGCCCTGAAGAGTGTTATTACAATACTGTCAGAGTTGTAGTACAAGAGTAATTGAATGATAAAGTATCTCCTCCCTTCCCTTTTACTGATGTAACACTGCTCACCTCAGAGCAGCAAGACTGTCCGGATGGATCACAGAGAGGGACGATCTTATACCTCCCAACATTTCAAATTGCCAAAGAGGGACACTTGTGTTTTAGGGGGTGTTGCTGGGGGCGTGGCTGGTAGACGGGGCACTACCGAGAAATTTTAGGCTATTTCATGACGTATTGGCACCTTCTTGTGTGACCTAATAAATTACTTATAACAAGACCAAAGTATTTTATTTACACAGACTAATTTATAAACACATATACTGATGTTTAAACAAACAATAATGTGAGTTTTATTGCTGTACAGCAGTATGATACACTTATATACATACCACACAGTCTGATTTCCTAAAAAGAGGGACATCAGGAAGTGAAAGAGGGACAGAGGAATTTGGGTCTAAAAGAGGGACTGTCCCTCCTAAAGAGGGACACTTGGGATGTGTGCAATCTTCAGTGAGCATAAGGGAAAAATCTGATAAACCTGTCAAGGGGGGCAGGGTTTTCCTTATGATCACAGTAAGAAGATTGTCCCTTGCTGTGAGCTGTCCGGTCAAGAGACCAGATTCCACATCTGAGGTGAGCAGTGTTACATCAGTAAAAGGGGCGGGAGGGGGCTACTTTATCATTCAATTACTCTTGAACTACAACTCTGACAGCACTGAAATAACACTCTCCATGGCCCAAATACTATGAAGATTAATTGGAGCTGCTGTTTTTGTGAAACATTACTACCCCTTTAAAAACAAGAAAGATGCTGCTTTCACTCAGTCGTTCATGCAGTGTCCTTAGAAGTTGACGCGACATTTGTAGCAGGAGCACAAAACACATATTACACCCAGCGTGCCAGCAATCTTAACCCTTTAAGCACTTAGTAGTGATTTGGGCATCCCACTGGACCTTAAAGAGTTAAAGGAACCCTAACACCTAAAAAAATTGGTTGACATTCCTTTAACTCCTGCTTACGTCCGATTAGCATCTGTATGTTAGATCATTAATCTATAATTCTAACCTAGCTTTGTTAATCCTCTCAGTTCCAATGGGGAGCCCAATGTATTTCTTACAGCAAAAAAGACAAAAAAAAAAGGAGAGAAAAAAACGCCAATAGTGCGTTATCCTGATATACCAGTTATCAGCATACAATATATAGACCCACTCACATTAGCTATAGGTTGATCTAAAGACATATGTCAGTGACCAACAATAAACACTTGCAGGGTACTTTACCCGTCCCTGCCTGGGTTACACGATCTCCAACTCCGGAATCCAGATGAGAAGGACGTATCTTCAATCAACACCATATACAATATAAACAAATTTGTAGTCATAATCTTCCAATATAAAAATGTTTATTCTATAAAAACAAGTAAATGCCAAATGGCAAGAAAGGCTCTAAGGAACGCGTTTCGCAGCACCCACGGCTTTTTTCTTTCCTTTTTTTTTTTTCTTTTTTACTGTATCATTACCCCGGTTCGGGAGCTGTTTGGAGTGGAGCTGCCAGTATATACTGTTTTGGAGGAACAGTCAATAAATCCCCTAAGTACTGCTGCTGAATTACACATAAGTGTTTTATTCAGCCACTATTTTTGTGAGTAGTGTTGTTACGGTGGTGGTTGGTGTTATTGGTTCACAGAAGATATTATACTAGGAGAGCCTCCTGTTTTTTTCTTCTCTTTTCTACCAATGTATTGCTTGGCAATGCGTTTGGCACTCCTCTGGTGCTGAAAAGGTTAACCCTTTGATTGCCAGAGAGTTATCCAATGCATTGCGTTGCAATGCGTTTGGATATCTCGCTGGAATTCAAAGGGTTAATGCATGTGTTGATTCTTATACATACACAATTTGGTTTATTTTGTTTGTGCTGTTTGTAATGAGAGAGAAGCGCTAAGGCATCTAATTCAGTGAGTTTATTACCAACCGCTCTTGCATTACAAAAGACTGGTACCTTACCTCAGGCAGTTTAAAGACAATAAAGCACTATTTCTTCTCAAACACCCATCAAGTCTATTATATTAATGGGAATCATCAAGCCTTGGAAAAGACTGCCTAAAGTTCCACTGTACATGTGTCAGACTAGATTTTAGGCCTCAGATCATGTTTACAGATGCTGACATGGAGTACAGGGTATTCAAGTGTATAAGTTCACTTCATTGTTTAGATGTTAGCATTCCTTAAGACTATATCGAAATTTTAATAAGTGATAAAAGTAACATACAGCAGACAGGTGTATCTATATAATTACTGTGTGTAACAGAAGCGCTTACCTAGGTAGGAGTCCATCACACAGCAGTCAGGTATATCTATATAATTACTGTGTGTAACAGAAGCACTTACCTAGGTAGGAGTCCATCATACAGCATTCAGGTGTATCCATATAATTGCTGTGTGTAACAGAAGCACTTACCTATGTAGGAGTCCATTCTACACCAATCAGGTGTATCTATATAATTACTGTGTGTAACAGAAGCACTTACCTAGGTAGGAGTCCATCATACAGCAGTCAGGTGTATCTGTATAATTACTGTGTGTAACAGAAGTACTTACCTAGGTAGGAGTCCATCATACAGCAGTCAGGTTTATCTATATAATTACTGTGTGAAACAGGAGGACTTTCCTAGGTAGGAGTCTATCATACAGCAGTCAGGTGTATCTATATAATTACAGTGTGTAACAGAAGCACTTACCTAGGTAGGAGTCCATCATACAGCAGTCAGGTAGATCTATATAATTACTGTGTGTAACTGAAGTACTTACCTAGGTAGGAGTCCATCATACAGCAGTCAGGTGTATATATATATATATAATTACTGTGTGTAACAGAAGCACTTACGTAGGTAGGAGTCCATCACACAGCAGTCAGGTGTATCTATATAATTACTGTGTGTAACAGAAGCACTTACCTAAGTAGGAGTCCATCATACAGCAATCAGGTATATCTATATTACTACTGTGTGTTACACACACACTTTCCTAAGTAAGAATCCATCATACAGCAGTCAGGTGTACATAATGGCTAATTTTATAGAGGCCGTTGTAAGGTAAGTGGGGTGTTGTTGTTAAAAGGTGTTAATTCTCCTAAGGTGTTTCACTGAGGAACAGTGATCATCATCCAGAAATAAAGGTATTACTATCTTCTAACCTATCTGTCTGTATAACAGTATATATTGAGGTATTTGGATAATATGATGCCTAGGCAAACAAACAAGCATTATTCTAGATGACAGGCTGAGGTTAAATATTCTCATTGTGTATTAACTGTTTTTGTGTCTTTCAGGAGCAGCAGAGAACGTTGTCTCACAACAGACTGGAATGACAGAAAATGGCTTCTCCTCACTTAGTAGCAATAGTCCTGTTCCCTGTCCAAACTCCTCTGCCATACCCCAGCCCAATTCCACCAACAAACCTTGGCGTAGTAAATCTCTCAGCGCTAAGCACACAGCAACGTCTTCCATGTTATCCGTTAAGCAGCCAGCACCAGAGTGTCAAAGCCAACCTCCAGAACCTCCCAAGCCTGCCTCGAACAGTCAAAAATCTATGCTGGAAAAGTTAAAATTGTTCAATAGTAAAGGTGGCTCCAAGACAGCTGGTTCCACCCTAGAGGGATCCCGGGATACAAGCTGTGAAAGACTTGATACTATTCCAAGCTTTGAAGAAGCTGTAGAAATGGAAGGCGTACGGAATGGAAACACCACAACCCCTTCCTCAAACAGTCCTAAAATAGCACTGAAAGGCATCGCCCAGAGGACTCTTGGCCGTGCATTGACCAACAAAAAAAGTTCTCCAAAGGGCAGCGAGAAGGAGAAACCGAAAGAGAAAGGTAAAGATGTTTCCAAACGAATGTCTGTTTCTGATAAGCCGGAAATCAAAGAAGAGCCAAAGGAAGAACACGTTCTGGCTACCACCGACATGCCAAAAAAGTCCTCCAAGATTGCTAGCTTTATCCCCAAAGGAGGTAAGCTCAGCAACGCCAAGAAGGAGGCCACCGCTCCTTCTCACAGTGGTATACCAAAACCAGGGATTAAAAACACCCCAGGGAAGTCCTCAAGTGCCCCATCATCTGCTAAGGAAGGAGAGAGAAGCCGCAGTGGGAAACCTAGTTCTGGACTCTCTCTTCAGAAAGCCCAGCTTGACAACAGGAACTCCAGCTCTACGTCAAGCCTGGCTTCCTCTGAAGGAAAAGGCGCGGGATGTACGTCTACTGGTAGTAATCCCCAGCTGGTCACTGGGACGAACAGTGTTGCACAGTCTACAGGAAGTAGTACAGTCAGTGTTCAGCTACCTCAACCACAGC
This sequence comes from Rhinophrynus dorsalis, assembly GCA_037306005.1. NCBI lineage: Eukaryota > Metazoa > Chordata > Amphibia > Anura > Rhinophrynidae > Rhinophrynus > Rhinophrynus dorsalis. The sequence continues at coordinate 492,499,844 of CM074722.1, read as the reverse complement.
AGCAATACACTCATCCAAACACCGCCACCGTGGCTCCCTTCATGTACAGGTAAGGAAATGATTGCCTGTGGTTTTAACCCTGTAAAAAAATGAGGAGCCGATCTAGAGCAAACCGTCTGCAACATAGGGGGCAAATAAAGCTCCCCACTGATATAAATTGAGCTTTTAACCCCTTGGATGCTAATTTTAACCCCTTGAATACTTATTGATTTAAATGGAGATTTTTAACCCCTTGAATGCTAGAGAGGTGGCGCTGGAGACCTCTCTAGCATTCAGGGGGTTAAAATCTCCATTTAAAACTCTGAGGCATTTTGGGGATATGGATTTCTCCCGTATTATACTGATAGTTTTGTCTAGAATTGCTCCTCAATTATTTTGTGCCAGAGGAAATGAGTTGTACAACCATCTGGCGTTCATAGGGTTAAAGTGGACATGTCACTTGTTGAAAGCTTTAGCCTACTAATCAACAATAAAAAGTAAAAAGGGGAAATCTCACCTCTTGTAAACTTGTCTTCATCTTAAAGGGATAGTAATACTTGCAAATTACTAATCCCCATATTGTAGCTTTGTTAAAAAGAAACTTATTGCCCCCAGTGTCATCTCTCAAACCCTTATGGTTTGAGAGATGATAGCGCTCAAAGTTCCCCCTCCCTCCGCCTTCCCTGACTGAATGTTGACTGCAGGGGAGGCTGTCGTACGACAGTCTTATGTGCATCAGGCGGCTCTGCAGCTGAGCCGAGATCACGTTTATAAAAAATCATTCTTTCACAGAAACAGTCTTCTACGTGTGCTTGGTTTGCAAGCACATATAGAAGACCGTTTTAGTGAAAGATTTATTTTTTATAAACGTGATCTCGACAATGCTGCAGAGCCACCTGATGCAAGTAATACCGGATATCCCTGCAGTCAGCGTTCAGTCAGGGAAGGGGGAGGGAGGGGGGAATGAATGCATGGTGACTGACTATTATCTGAAAGTTCCGCTTTAAGATGAACAAACGTTTAGTAGAGGTGAGAGTTCCCCTTTAAGTATACAATGGTGTGAATGTTCAATGGCGATTATTACGCTCTAACTCAGGTGTTGGAAGGAAATAATTGTTCCTACACCTGCCAGGAGTCAATTTACTAAACTACGTTTCTCAAAATTCGTCCCCATATCTCCACTTGCTCCAAATGTAGAACAGTGGGTCAGAGTGTAGTCATTTCAGGGTGTCCTTATCACTATCGGCCTGCTTATGGCTATGTAGTAAACAAGGAATAGAGATAATGGCGTGGGTGTATGCCATTTCCCTGCACATAGTATAATATAAGGCTGATGGTAAAGGCCTAACAATACCAACGATATGCAGTACAGTCATCATACATTGTAGTACATGCTCTGAAGTGAGCCACAGGATTTAGAGGCTAACGCTAATGGAGTTGTACTGGCTAATTCGTACATTTACCTAATGTTTTTTAATTTTTCATCTAAGATACTTCCAATTTTTATTATTATTATTAGCAAGGCTTAAAGGAGCAGTAAACTTTTTTTTATGAAAACACATATTTGATAGAGCATTTCCTGCTGAATAAAACAAGGTCACTTCCATCGCTGTCAGATGTTTTATTCAAAATTTATAGCAGTTTAAATAATCAGGAAGTGAATTTATTGTGTTTACTTCCTGATAGTTCTAACTGACAGGAAGTGAATTTACTGTGTTTACTTCCTGATAGTTCTATCTGACAGGAAGTGAATTTACTGTGCGTTTACTTCCTGATAGTTCTGACAGGAAGTGAATTTACTGTGTTTACTTCCTGATAGTTCTAACTGACAGGAAGTGAATTTACCGTGTTTACTTCCTGATAGTTCTAACTGACAGGAAATGACAGGCAGTTTCTATCACATTCTATGGAGAACTGTATGTCTCTGACTTTTCTGACTTTCCTCTCCATTAGAATCTAACAGGAAATCTAATTAGAATTTGACCACTAGAGGGCACTGCTAATGTAAAAAAACATGGGTTTAAATTGTAATAACTCTGGAAATATAAATCTCTTGGCAGTGGGAGTACCCTTATTTTACTCAATAGGAAAATCCCTACAATATATATTTTTTCATAAAAAAAGTTTGCTGCTCCTTTAAAATTTTAAGTCCTTTGCTACTAGCCAGACCTGAAAAGTTACTCGCCTCTGCAAGCCATAACATACCAACCAGGGCTGAATTTCTACTCTCCAGGGCTGAATTTTCACTCTCCATTGGTTAGTGGCGAATGGAAATTTTGAACCCTGATTATTAGTATTATTTTACTTCTTAACCCTTTGTGTGCCTGAGGGGTGCGCAATGCATTGCAGAGCAATGTGTTGCGCACCCAGCTACCGCTCAAATTCAGGCTTAGGAGCCTGACATGTTTGGCTTGCTAACACAGTCTGTTCGTTGGACACCTGTAATACACGTAATAATTCAAAATAAAGGTTCTTGGAAATGGTATGTGCAGTATAGATGTTCAGCCAATAGGGTGTGTTAAGGAGTCTAACATGCAGAGATAGAAGAGAAGTCATCCAAAGTTCAAATTAAATAAAATGGTGCATCTTACGTGTCATCTTGATTCAAGTTCGAATATTTGAAAACTTAACTGCCTATGTGTCAGGTTAGTCAAAAGAACAGCAAGTGTACAGTTAATGAGATAGTCACACTTGGTACTGTATGCTCGTCCATGCTAATTGCAGTGTCCGTGCAATACCAGTGACATTTCATTTGCGAATGTAGCCTTTTAAGTGCTGTTTTGTATGCTAATTAAAGGAGCGGTAAACTTTTTTTATGAAAAAATATATATTGTAGGGATTTTCCTATTGAATAAAATAAGGGTACTTTCACTGCCAAGAGATTTATATTTCCAGTTATTACAGTTTAAAGCCATGTTTTTTTTTTTACATTTAGCCGTGCCCTCTAGTGGCCAAATTCTAATTAGATTTCCTGTTAGATTCTAATGGAGAGGAAAGTCAGAAAAGTCAGACTTACAGTTCTCCATAGAATGTGATAGAAACTGCCTGTCACTTCCTGTCAGTTAGAACTATCAGGAAGTAAACCCACAGTAAATTCACTTCCTGTCAGTTAGAACTATCAGGAAGTAAACGCACAGTAAATTCACTTCCTGTCAGTTAGATCTATCAGGAAGTAAACACAGTAAATTCACTTCCTGTCAGTTAGAACTATCAGGAAGTAAACACAGTAAGTTCACTTCCTGATTATTTAAACTGCTATAATTTTTTAATAAAACATCTGACAGCGATGGTAGTCATCTTGTTTTATTCAGCAGGAAATGCTCTGTAAAGTATGTTTTTTTATATTAAAAAAGTTTACTGCTCCTTTAAGTTCTGTGTTTCACCAGGAGACTTTTACTTTTGCTTTCCCCAGAAATAAAATGTGAATCTTTCTAAACTACACATCTGCTAGACTTTTGGTTGAAATTACATGTGAGACAATTTGAATTAAGTTTTCAAATAGAAAAAAAATTAAAGTTGAAGGGTGCACTTTAAGCATTTTTGAGCAGTAGAAAAGTGGACGTGTCATCCTTAATAAATCCTGCAAAACCTAAAGTGTGCCAAAATGTTCTCACTCATCTCCTATTTTTCATGTAATTCTCTAATCCTGTCCATTATGTTGTAAAGTGTTGACCAGCCCTGTTGCACTATTTTGCATTTGATGTACAACATGTAGCTGTTATACTACACTGTCCGTCATTCTTAGTGGGGTGTACATTTTCGGGATGATGGGAATTGTAGTCCATAAAAATCACAGGTTGCCCATCCCTGATGTATATACGTTCAACCTTCACTTCCTGAAAGAGTTAAGTAATTGACTTAGTAAATTAAAGGAACAGCAAACTTTTTTCTTATAAGAAATATAATAGGTCTTTTCATGTTGAGTAAAATTAGGTTATCGTATGGGGAGTTTTCATTCAAAGTTTCTTACTCCTCAGGCTTTTTTTTTTGTAGTTCTTGAACTACAATTTTCTATTCTGGTCACCAGGTGAGGATGTCATTATAACTTACTATGGAGAACTGTTGTCAGTGACTCACGTTCTCCCATTAACTGCATTATAAAAAAAACATTTTCCATTTGAACTGTTTTGAGATATAATAATATTCAAATGAAAACTATCCCATCAGTGAAAGTTCCTTTACTCAGCAAGACATTCCTATAATATCTTATATTTCAAAAGAAGAAAAAAATTACCTTTAGTGGTGGAAAAAATGTCTTGTTGCGGGAGAAATTTGGAGCCACATTTCATACACAATGAATTATAGATTATGGTTTTCAGTGTCTAAATCTGCACCAGATTCCATTCTGTACAGGAGAAACATTCAGACAACCTGTATAAATAGTCTGCTTAATGCAACAATTCAATACAAAGCTGTCTACATGGATCTTTCCAACATCCTGATTGTATCTTCTTACATTTGTATTTGCTTTAAAATATTTATGTTAGATTTATAAGTTACTGTGCTTCTTATTTAAAGGGAAATTGGACTCCTAAAAATGTTAATTAATAAGTAATGGTTGGAATTTTCTGTTGTGCATACAGTAACAGCCATGCAGTTCATTTTGCAGATTTTTACCAGGAAATTGTTTCCAAACCTTACTAGAACTTGAGACATCCTATATAATAATTTGCTAGAAAGTTTGTAACGATGCAGTCATGCGCAGTAGAGACTGCCAGTGACGAAGCTGATACAGAGCGGGGCGCTCCAAAGGAGCATCCATCTCTGTATCAGCCGCGGCGCAGGCAGTCTCTACTGAGCATGACTGCACCGCGACCGGCTGGCAGTGACACTGTGGCCCGTGTAACGGTCTCTTCTTCAACTAGTATAGAATATATTATTGCATATGTAATACTGGGTTCTTGTTTGTATGTGTGCTTGAACAGTGTTTCTCAATGTTAATATTCAGGAACGCACCAACAGGTCAGATTTTGGCATATCCTTGTTTTGGTTGATCACGGATATGTAATCAGCGGTTCAGTAACTGTGACTGATCTACCTGTGTTTAACTAGGGATATCCTGGAAACCGGACCTGTTAATTTGTTTTATATGATACGTATAAGTAAGTTTACTTTGGTTTTAGATACACATAATAAGCTCAACGAAAAGTCTAAAGTGTGACTTTGTGGTGACACTTTTGTGACTTTTTTCCAGCATTGTGACATTTATTTTTGCAATACACTGACAGTATTGAGATTACGTCAAGGAGACAGTGGAGGAAAGTGGAACAAAATATGAAAACTGTCACAAATTGCAGCAAAATTGTCTTAAAGGGGAACTACCACCCCACACAATGTTTACCTTCACTAAGTCCCCATCTGGTGACTAGCTGCTTAGTAGCGCTAGTCGCCAGAATAATTACCTTATTTAGCAGATTTCTGCTCTCTTCTATGGGTGACAGGCAGGACGGAGTGCGGACATCTTCCCATTGTGACGTCCGCCCGCCTGCGCTGTCAGTCCCAGCCGGGTCTAGGAGGCGTTGCTAGGAGCCATTTGGCTCCGGTTGGGACTGACAGCGCAGGCGTCACAATGGCAAGATGTCCGCGCTCCGTCCTGCCTGTCACCCATGGAAGAGAGCAGAAATCTATTAAATAAGGTAATTATTCTGGCGACTAGCGCTACTAAGCATCTAGTCGCCAGATGGGGACTTAGTAAAGGTAAAGATTGTGTGGGGTGGTAGTTCCCCTTTAAATTATCTCAACCCTTCAAATGCCAGAGGAGTATCCAAAGCATTGGGTACCCATCTGGCACTCAAAGAGTTAAATGTATTTTCTGCCTTTGGCACAGAGAAGAGCTTTTATATGCAAACACCTTAGTACACGTGTGAAGTCATTTCTTATGTGGAAATGGTGACCGATACATGCGCCACATTTATATATCTCCCCCATAGGGCCTTAGGTATAAAGATATGTGGGCGACAACTCAAATTTTGTAAAAAGGCCACACATTTAAATGGGGCATTTAAATCCTTGACTGCTATTGAGTTCCCAAAATTTAATATTAGTGTTTCAGGAGCTTCCCCTAAAGAACCAATTAGTCAGAAGTGTTAAAGGGATAGCAATGTCTAAAATAAAGTAGATCTCAGAGTCTTCTCTATTATAAACATAACACTTTGCACTGTGTTTAATAACGTACTTTTCTGTAGTTTTAAAGATAAAAGGTTCCCCCCCGCCTAGGGTGACCACATTTCCGTTCTGCCATTCCGGGACATGTGGTCACCCTAGCCTCGCGGCTGAGGCTACCACCAGCATTGACCATCTTTTTGAGGCTGACACAGAGTAAGGGTTTCCAGTGGGAACAGCCTCAGAAAGATGGTCAGCACCGGCGGGAGCCTCAGCCGCGGGTCTCACTTGCAGCGCCAGCATACCTGCTCCATCCCAGCTGTCTCGCATGCACCAGTCCGGCCAGCCAATGAAATGTATTTGCTGTATTGTCTTCATTGGCTGGCTCAGCCAGCCAATGAGGACCATATAGCAAATACATTTCATTGGCTGGCTGGACTGGTGCATGTTGCTCCTTTCCGGGACTCTTTATTGTCCCAGTGTGGGGTGACCCAGGACGTGGGACACAGACCCCCAATAAGGGACAGTGCTGGGCAATCCGGGACCTGTGGTCACCCTACTCCTGCCCCTTCTGTCCACATCACACTTCCTCTAAGCATAGTCCGGATGGAGAGAGGCAAAGGACAATCTTTAGTAAGCAAAAGAAAAATCCTGTCCTCCTCCGTCCAGTGGGGCTGGGTTTTCCTTATACTTACTGTGTGACGATTGCTCCTCGCTGCATCCATCGGGTCACGGGACCAGATTGCAGCTCTAAGGTGAGGTGGCCAGAAGGGGTGGGAGGGGAACCTTTTACATTAAGTTATTAAACATAGCACAAACTGTTATACAAACAATAGAGAAGACTCGGAGATAAACTTTATTTTAGACATTTCTATCGCTTTAAACACAATGAAACTTCTGTTTCTGTAAAGTTGTAGGCATTATACACAAACAGAATTGGGGTCATTCTGGGGGAAGCCCATCAAAATGCCATTGGTTTAAAGTGGGCGATTAACATCTTAAATGCTATTGAGGTCCTCACTTCATTGTAAAGCAAACTATAAATGGCATATCTAGCATTCAAGGGTCTAAAATCACAATTAAAATCAAAGACAATTTGTACTTGGCCCTACTAGTCATTTGGTTTGCCCCAGAAATTGTTCCATTTTGCCTTTTTACTTAAGTCCCAGAGTATATATGTGTGAGTTCTCAGCAGGACGGAGGAAGCAGTTTTACCTTGCACACCTCACTTCCTGTTGTGATATACATAATAGAGAGTCCAGCCTTCTGATCAGGAAGTAGAGCTTGCAAAGGGAAATGCGTCTCCCAGCTGATACAACTGTAACCCTTCTAATGCCAGAGAGTTGACCAACACATTGCAAAGCAATGCGCTGTGCACCTTTCTGGCACTCAAAAGGTTAATTATCCAGACACATGAACGCAAGAGCATCACCTAATGTTACATTTTCTTTAAGTGAACTTTTCAGTAACCAACTTTGAGCTGCAGTAATTTTTGATTATACAGCGGTGGGGATATATCATACCTCCCAAGTGTCCCTCTTTAGGAGATATTAGGGATCCATACCTCCCAAGTGTTCCTCTTTAGGAGATATTAGGGGTCCATACCTCCCAAGTGTCCCTCTTTAGGAGATATTAGGGATCCATACATCCCAAGTGTCCCTCTTTATGAGATATTAGGGGTACATACCTCCCAGGTGTCCCTCTTTGTGAGATTTTAGGGGTACATACTTCCCAAGTGTCCCTTTTTATGCAATATTAGGGGTACATACCTCACATGTGTCCCTCTTTAGGAGATATTAGGGCTCCATACCTCCCAAGTGCCCCTCTTTAGGAAATATTTGGGGTCCATACTTCCCAAGTGTCCCTCTTTAGGAGATATTAGGGATCCATGCCTCCCAAGTGTCCTTCTTTAGGAGGGACAGTCACTCTTTGAGACCCAAATCCCTCTGTCCCTCTTTCCCACCCTGGTGTCCCTGTGTTTAGGAGATCAGACTGTGTGGTGTGTATATAAGTGTATCTCCCCGGTGTCCCTGTGTTTAGGAGATCAGACTGTGTGGTGTGTGTATAAGTGTATCACCCTGGTGTCCCTGTGTTTAGGAGATCAGACTGTGTGCTGTGTATAGAAGTGTATCACCCTGGTGTCCCTGTGTTTAGGAGATCAGACTATGTGGTGTGTATATAAGTGTATCACCTGGTGTCCCTGTGTTTAGGAGATCAGACTGTGTGATGTGTATAGAAGTGTATCACCCTGGTGTCCCTGTGTTTAGGAGATCAGACTGTGTGATGTGTATATAAGTTTATCACCTGGTGTCCCTGTGTTTAGGAGATCAGACAGTGTGGTGTGTATAGAAGTGTATCACCCTGGTGTCCCTGTGTTTAGGAGATCAGACTGTGTGGTGTGTATAGAAGTGTATCACCCTGGTGTCCCTGTGTTTAGGAGATCAGACTGTGTGGTGTGTATATAAGTGTATCACCCTGGTGTCCCTGTGTTTAGGAGATCAGGCTGTGTGGTGTGTATAGAAGTGTATCACCCCGGTGTCCCTGTGTTTAGGGGATCAGACTGTGTGGTGTGTATAGAAGTGTATCACCCTGGTGTCCCTGTGTTTAGGAGATCAGACTGGGTGGTGTGTATATAAGGGTATCACCCCGGTGTTCCTGTGTTTAGGAGGAGATCAGACTGTGTGGTGTGTATATAAGGGTATCACCCCGGTGTTTCTGTGTTTAGGAGATCAGACTGTGTGGTGTGTATAGAAGTGTATCACCCTGGTGTCCCTGTGTTTAGGAGATCAGACTGTGTGATGTGTATATAAGTATATCATCACATTGCTCCACAGCAATAAAACTCACATTAATGTTTGTTTAAATTTCAGTATACGTGTTTATAAACTACTTTTATCCTGCTTTATATAATTTATTCAGTTACACAAAAGAGGTGTCAATAGATTATGGAATAACCTACCGTAAATATTTTTGACAATGCCCTGACCTGTCAGAGCCCCAATCCACGCCACTTAAAATAAGTGTTCCTCTTTAGCCAACATCATATGTTGGGAGGTATACATATTGCTTTTAAACTAGAGATGTTGGAAATGAGAGTTTTTCTAGAAAAAATAATATCAGCAGAAATACCAATTGTACATTCTCCTTGATGGAAAACACTGCATTCTTTATAGAAGCATATATTTGTAAAGGAACACTAAAATAACGCAATTAAAGACGTGAAGATGAAGAGTGAACGCTTCCTTGCTTATAGTATAGTCTGGGAGGTTTAGAGATGTGTTTGTGTAGCTGGTAGCGTTAATCTCTGTTAGATACTGTAAGTTTGGCAGTAAGCATGTTTCCACTTAAAGGAATGAAGTTTAGCTTGCTCATCAGTTTATATCTTAATTGTATAAATTTCAAGGGGGAAAAGAAATTGGTTGGAAAATGTGAACATACAAATGCCTGGTTAATTTGACTGATTTTACATTCTTTTAATCGTGCTTGTTTTGTTACTGCTACATTCATGCTTAAAGGGATAGTAATGTTTCATAATAAAGGCAGCTCTAATTAATCATCATAGTATTTGGACTTTGGAGAGTGTTATTTCAATTCTGTCATAGTTGTAGTTCAAGAGTAATTCAATGACAAAGTATCCCCCTCCCGCCCCTTTTACTGATGTAACACTGCTCAGCCAGAGCAGAAGGGAGGTGCCCAGGTAGACTGCAGAGAGGGACAATCTTCAATTAAGATAAGGGAAAAACCTGAAAAACTTGTCAAGGGGGGCAGGGATTTCATTGTTCTCATAGGAAGAAGATTGTCCCCTTCTGTTATCTGTCTGGTCTATGGACTGGATTCCACATCTGAGAAGAGACGGCTTACACTAGGTAAAAGAGGCGGGAGGGGAAACTTTGCTTGTGAATATCTCTCAAACCATAAAGGTTTGAGAGATAAGACTTATATCGTTCTTCATGTTTTTTTAATGCCTAAAAAATAAAATAAAGATAAAATGAAGTATTACTATCCCTTTAAAGGGATAGTAATGTTTAATTTTAAAATCTTTTAATATTGTAGGTATTAAAAAAAGAATCAGCAGGAGATTCCGGTCATTTGACCAGCCGGCGGCTCTTCAGCATACCTGAAATATTGCTATCTAGAAAAAAAATACGTAATTGGAACGGTATACAACGTGTGCCTGGTTTGCAAGCACACTTTGTAGACTGCTCCAATTACGTATTTGTAGATAGTTCTGTTTGGGCTCTGCCAAATCTCCTGCTGTCACCTAGAGTGCTGACTTCTGTGAAACGGCCTGGGGGGGGGACTTTAGCTGGTTATATCTCTAAATCTATAAAGGCTTGAGAGACCGGACTTATATCAGTTTAATTCTTTTTTTAATTCTTACAATATTAAAAGATTTTAAAATTAAACATTAAGCCAACACAAGAACATCTATCTAGCACTGTTGCCTTGCAGCACTGGGGTCCTGGGTTCAAATCCCACCAAGGACAATCTGCAATGAGTTTGTATGTTCTCACTGTGTTTGCGTGGGTTTCCTCCGGGTACTCCGGTTTCCTCCCACACTCCAAAAACATACTGATAGGTGAATTTAGATTGTGAGCCCCAATGGGGACAGGAACCAATATGAGTGTAAAGCGCTGCGGAATCTGTGTGCGCTATATAAATAAAGGATTATCTATCTATCTATCTGTCTATCTATCTATCTATCTATCTATCTATCTATCTATCTATATATCTCATATCTATCTATCTATCTATCTATCTGTCTATCTATCTATATCTATCTATCTATCTATCTATCTATCTATCTATCTCATATCTATCTATCTATCTATATATCTCATATCTATCTATCTGTCTATCTATCTATCTATCTATCTATCTATCTATCTATCTCATACCTATCTATCTATCTATATCTATCTATCTGTCTCCTATATATACAGTCTGTCTATTCATCTCTGTCTATGCATGTATCTATCTATCTATCTATCTATCTATCTATCTATCTATCTATCTATCTCCTATATACAGTCTGTCTATCTATCTATCTATCTATCTATCTATCTATCTATCTATCTATCTATCTATCTCCTATATACAGTCTGTCTATCTATCTATCTATCTATCTATCTATCTATCTATCTATCTATCTATCTATCTATATATCTGTCTATCTATCTATCTGTCTATCTATCTCATATCTATCTATCTATCTATCTATCTATCTCATATCTATCTATCTATCTATCTATCTATCTATCTATCTATCTATCTATCTCCTATATATACAGTCTGTCTATTCATCTCTGTCTATGCATGTATCTATCTATCTATCTATCTATCTATCTATCTATCTATCTATCTATCTAATTATCTCCTATATACAGTCTGTCTATCTATCTATTATTATTCTTCTTTATTTATATAGCGCCAACTAATTCCGCAGCGCTGTACAATAGGGAATAGACATTAATAGGGAAAAGGGAATAGTATTAAATAGTACAATCAGATGTGTAGAACAGGAGGATCAGAGGGCCCTGCTCGTGAGAGCTTACAGTCTAGAGGTATCTATCTATCTATCTATCTATATATCTATCTATCTATCTATTTATCTATCTGTCTCCTATATACAGTCTGTCTATCCATCTCTGTCTGTCTATGCATGTATCTATCTATCTATCTATCTATCTATCTATCTATCTATCTCATATCTATCTATCTATCTATCTATCTATCTATCTATCTCCTAAATACAGTCTATCTGTCTGTCTGTCTGTCTGTCTGTCTTATTATCAGTATATGTAAATACCTATCTTCCTTCTTCTATGGTTTTGAGGAAATTGCAGAGTTGGCAGTGCCAGAACAAAGTGACTTTAATCCAGCAGTGAGCAACATGTGGCTGCCCAGCTGTTGTTGGACTACAACCCCTATAATCCCCAGTCAGAGATTGGTTGGAGGGAGTTGTAGTCCTTTGGGAATGCCAGTCGTACCCATACATTAACCTCTTGAAGACTAAGGTGTGCATTACATTTGTTCTCAACGCGATTCATACTCCTCTTGTCCTCAAGGGAGTTAAAAAGCCCTTGTGCCTTAAAATGAGGTGCCTAAACATACAAAATTGTAGTCTAGCAAATAATAAAATAAATGTTTGTTAAATGAACAGTTAACCTCGTTTTTGACTTGATATTTCCTGCAAATTCATGTAAAATCAAATGACCAGTTGTTTTTATTGTTTTTTTTTCTTCACCCCCCCTTTTTTTTTTTTTTTTTTTGCACTTTTATGTCCTGACAGTGAACTTCCTGTATCTGTTTCAAGACAGTTTTCTCTCAAGGTGTGTGAAAGTGGAGGTAGAGATACAGCGTAGCAGAAAAGGCTGTTTCCAGTCTATTAAAGGGACATAAACACATAAAAATTATGTGGCGAAAATCCTATCTCTCAAACCTTTACAGTTTGAGAGATATTTGGTGCTAATGTTCCCCCTCCCCCCCCTTCTCCTGACGTCAGCGCTCTGATGACAGCAGGATATCCCGGTCCTGGGACCAGCCGGTGGTTCTGCAGCAGAGCCACAATAGCGATATTGGAAAATAATTACTTTGTTGGAACGGTCTACAAAGTGTGCCTGGTTTGCAAAAACACTTTGTAGACGTTCCAATGATCTAATTCTTTTCAAATATCGCTATTGCAGCTCTGCTGAAGAGCTGACTTTGCAGATGATGCACTTGAAGATAAATTTAAAAAGGAGGTTTATATTTTAGTATGAATTTTTCATCATTACAGCTGAGTGGATCTGTGTCAGTTTCCAGCTCATTCTGGGACTATTGAATTATGTAGGATCAGTCTGCTACTGGTTGGGAAGGGCCTATGATGGTTAATAACTGTCTGTTTCTTACAAAACGCCTGTCTCGGTCTGTTAAGTTCATGGTGACTTTATCCCGTCTGTTGTACAGGTCGCAGGCAGACACCGAGGGGAATGTGTCAGTGGAGAGCAGTTCAGGAGGATTAAACATGGAGTCCACCCTATACAGTAAATCAGGACAGCCGTGTTTACAGGACCTTTCCGGTAAGTGTCTCCATGTAACAGAGGGGACCGCATATCTGTTTCCTTTCACCTACAGCAGGGTGCCAAGTTTTTCAGTCATGGGCAACACGATCAGAAAGCTGTAAGTGTGAGGGCCACGTTATTTGTTTTATTAATAATAATGGTGAATTATGGCTATCAGCTACTGAAAAATATGAATATTTCTTTATTGATGAAGTCAATGACAATACTGATATTTAGCAGACATCTATTCTCATACCTCCCAAGTGTCCCTCTTTAAGACATATTATGCCTCCATACCTCCCAAGTGTCCCTCTTTAGGAGATATTAGGGGTCTGAACCTCCCAAGTGTCCCTCTTTAGGAGATATTAGGGGTCTGTACCTCCCAAGTGTCCCTCTTTAGGAGATATTAGGGGTCTGTACCTCCCAAGTGTCCCTCTTTAGGAGATATTAGGGCTTCATACCCCCCCAAGTGTCCCTCTTTAAGAGATATTGGGGGTCCATACCTCCCAAGTGTCCCTCTTTAGGAGATATTAGGGGTCCATACCTCCCAGGTGTCCCTCTTTAGGCGATATTAGGGGTCTATACCTCCCAAGTGTCCCTGTTTAGGTGATATTAGGTGTCAATATCTCCTAAGTGTCCCTCTTTAGGAGACATTAGGGGACCATACCTCCCAAGTGTCCCTCTTTAGGAGATATTCCTATTGATTAACATTGTTCTTTTAACACTTTGAATGCTAGAGAGGGGTTAATGTGTTGGAGACCTCTCTAGCATTCAAGGGGTTAAAAGCTTAATTTCAATCAATTATATATTTTTTTCCAGTATAGTGCAGTTGGTTTGACCTATAATGGCCTCAATTTTTTTTTTTTGTACATATGGACTGCATATTTAAAGATACAGGTGCTTCATTTTGTTTAACTGTCTAATTTGTCTGTAGGGGAAGATCCTGAAACACGACGGTTACGGACAGTGAAAAACATAGCGGATCTTCGGCAGAACCTGGAAGAAACCATGTCAAGCCTTAGGGGGACACAGATCACCCACAGGTAGAGACTATGTCAGAGTCAGATTATCCATAAGGCAATCTAGGCTGGTGCTAGGGCCCATGGAAACATGAAGGACCCTCCCGGGTTCCTCACAGGCACTGGAAGGAACAGAGAACTGAAGGGCACCTGATCCGCTCTGTTTCCTGTAGTGTGACTGTCGTGATAGAGCCATACTCTTACCCCATACTTCTGGGATGCACTGAGATTGCCTCTGTACAACCCCAAAGTGGGGTAATAGGGCGCCCAGGAACTGTTCCTCCACCATGACTCTGCTGGCACTACAGGAAATGGACAGGAGGGCCCACTTTCCCGTGCTATGGTGACTCAAAGGGTTAAAGCATTTATTTTTGTCATTTATTAAGGTTCTACTGATACCTCTAACAAGAAGAAAAATGGGAGGCTTGTGGTACTGTTGGTGACAGAGGGCCCATCTGTGTGTGGGGGGGGAGCAATGTTTTAACCTGCAGAGGACCCAGTCTTAATCCGTTTCTGGTCTATGTAACTTTCTGTATCAGTGTAGTCCAACCTGTGACTCTCCAGCTATTGTTACAAGCCTGCTAAATTAACAAAGGCCGATACAGATGGACATGTTCATTTCGGTTTTCGTCTGTACAGATTTCCCTGAAGACCAGAAGAAGGGTTACTGCGAACAGGAAAGCCTAATGACCAGTATGAATAAATCCTGTGCGGATTGGTTCTGCGTAGTTAATCCTTTACCCTTCTCGGTGTGTTGCGCATTCCTCTCCTCCTTAACTGTTTGAGTGCCAGTGAGGTGCAGGAGCAATGCGCTGCACACCTCTCTGTCACTTAAAAGATTAAAGGGTTAATTAGTACTAGATACCATATCTACGGAGGTCGATATGATATTCCTACCACTGGAATCTTGTTTGGAAACCTTCCTTGTTTCATGTCTTTCAGTCCTGCAACAAACAATCATGTCTGTCTGATAATTAAGATTAATTCTGAGGACAGAATTGATTCATTGTGGTCATTAGGATTTTCTACCAAGATTATACTATGTTGGGGGTAATAATTAGGAAGTGTTAGTGTAAGAAAACAAATTTTCATGACATATCTGGGAAATGTCTTCTTTTGAGCCTCTGTGATGGGTTCATGGCTGAGAATAGCGTGTCTAAATTATGCAAATTGTGGTTGGGGCTTAACTGGGTGGGCAGGATTGAGCAGAGGAAAGCTGGGGTTTCACTTTAGAATGGGCAAGAAGTGGGTGGAATGTGGGCGGACCAGACAGGAAGTGGGTGGAAGGGGAGGAATTTGGGAGGAACAGACAGCAAGTGGGTGGAGGGGAAGGAATGTGGGCAGAACAGACAGGAAATGGGTGGAAGGGGAGAAATGTGGGCAAAACAGACAGGAAGTGGGTGGAAGGGGAGGAATGTGGGCAGAACAGACAGGAAGTGGGTGGAAGAGGAGGAATGTGGGCGAAACAGACAGGAAGTGGGTGGAAGAGGGAGGAATGTGGGTGGAACAGACAGGAAGTGGGTGGAAGAGGGAGGAATGTGGGTGGAACAGACAGGAAGTGGGTGGAAGGGGGAAGAATGTGGGTGGAACAAACTGGAAGTAGGTGGAGTTACACATGAAATTCACTAAAGCCAGATTATCAGCCTCTGTCCCCAAAGACCCAGTAATTTAGTCTAAAGAACAGATTATTTGGGGCAGATTTGGAGACTACCCCACTATGATTAGTGATTTTATCATTTTCTTTTTTCACAAAATGTTAATTAAGATTTGTTAAAACATTTATAATACATGTAAATTAAAGACCTTTCTGAAATTGCACTAAACAACATCTTTCGGCTGTTGTTAACATTTTACAACTAATCCTCTGTTGACGCTGATGCGTGTTTTTGGACAGATATGACAAAAATATTTAAAACTGAGAAGGAAAAGAAAAAAAAACTGCATCAATCTCAAAAAGGACTATTTGCTAAATTTTCTTGTAGCGCACTGTTCATTTTTTTGATTTGGCAGAAATGCAACTGGACAATACTTATTATGCTCAACTATTTTCATTTTTGGCCTTGTTTCTGGAATTGGCCCGTGATAAAATGTCTGAATTTCCAAATCGGTTAACCCTTTATATGCTAGAGAAGTCACCAACACAGTATGAAAACTGGAGAGTTCTCTAGCATCTAAAAGGTTAAAAAAACTAATATAATGCAGCCTATGATATATTATATGTAACAGATTTCATGCAGAATAAATTCTGAAAAATATGTTTTTTTGCCATTTGCCTAGCACCTTGGAAACCACGTTTGACAGTAACGTGACCACTGAAATTAGTGGACGCGGGATTCTCGGTTTGGCGACCAGGCAAACACCTTTATCATGGCGACTTGGACAATCCAGTCCTCGTCTGCAGGCAGGCGATGCCCCATCCCTGGGAAACGGATATCCCCCAAGAGCCAACGCCAGCCGCTTCATCAACTGCGAGCCCGGACGGTACATGTATCCAGCTCCACTGAGACGGCAGCTGGCATCGAGAGGCGGCAACATCGGCCACGCTGACATCTCCGAAAAAGGAGATGAGATGGAAATAGAAGGAATCAATGTGGATGCCACCGGGTACATGAGCGACGGGGACGTGCTAAGCAAGAACATAAGAAGTGACGATATCACCAGCGGGTAAGGAATTTGCATGAGAAGAAAATATGGTGCCCAGGTTTCAGCCTGAATGGATGGGCATTTAAAGGGATAGTAATATTTCACAAAAAGAGCAGCTCCAATTAATCTTCATAGTATTTGGGCCATGGAGAGTGTTATTTCAATACTGTCAGAGTTGTAGTACAAGAGTAATTGAATGATAAAGTATCCCCCTCCCGCCCCTTTTACCTAGTGTAAACCGCCTCACCTCAGATGTGGAATCTGGTCTTTAGACCACAAAGCTCACATCAAGGGACAATCATCTTACTGTGATCATAAGGAAAACCCTGCCCCCCTTGACAGGTTTTTCCTTATGATCACTGAAGATTGTCCTTCTCTGTGATCCATCCGGACAGTCTTGCTGCTTTGAGGTGAGCAGTGTTACATCAGTAAAAGGGATGGGAGGGGGATATTTTATCATTCAATTACTCTTGAACTACAACGCTGACAGCATTGAAATAACTCTCTCCATGGCCCAAATACTATGAAGATTAATTGGAGCTGTTTTTTTTGTGAAACATTACTATCCCTTTAACTCTTTGAATCCCATGGGTGCAAAGCAGTGCGTTGCTCACCTCTCTGGCTCTCAAACGGTGTAAGGAACCCTAATGTGTAAATATTAAACATACACTAACACCAACTACTAATACCCCTCCCCAAATTAACAGTTTAGGCTTAAAATCTTAATGGCCTCTAAGAATCAGTTCTGCGTGTACTGGTTCCCCAAAATTAATTAGTGCTGGATGTCGTGCACGAAAGACGACATGATTTGCTGCTGCTGTAATCAGGGAATCCAAACTCCTCCCATTGAGGTCTCCCTTTATTCCTAAGAAACCACCAGTGGGAGGAGTTTGGAATCATGTCTGAAGAATCATGTCTGCCTCCATGGACATTATATTCAGTATCAATTAAAGATTCATTTTGGGGGACCAATCGAAGCTGAATTGCTTCAGAGTGACCATTAGGATTTTCATGCACTGACTGAAGTAAATGGGGGGTTTATTATTAGGAAGTGTTAGTGTACCTTTAAATATTATGAACTTATTATATTTAAGTACTTAAAGATAAAAATAGTATATATTATGAACTTATATTTAATAAAAAAAATATTAGGAACTTATTATATTTTATATTTTTAAAAAAGTATATATTTGATTCTAGATCCCTAAAGTCTAACCCTTAAGTAGCTATTCTCATGCACGTGCATTGAACTGTGCTTCTGTTTGATATGGTAAATGATTGATTCATTTTGTTTGTGCAAGCTTGTAATGAGTGACCAGATCTAAAGCAATTAATGCATTGAGATTATACTCACCACATTTGTTTTCAGAAAGGCTGTAACCTCTGATCATTTTCAGACAATACTGTCCTAGCACAATGAAACACATTTCAAGCTTTCTTAATCATAATTTTTGCTTATTTTTAATTGTTTATAAAATAATAGTCCTGGGGCCCTACACAAATCATATTTATATCTAGAAATGAGTCCTTCTGTGGCAGTGAGAGATAGGGATATCCTATGGAGATTTATGGTCAACTGACCAGAGCTGTCCATAGGATGGTGTAACAACAGCGCCACTGTACAATTTCAGGCCATTGAGATATTGCACCTAAAAAAAAATCAAAGTTTGAGCTGCAATAACTTTTGAATAAAACACCTCTCAGCAGTGAGAGAACCCTTTTTTTTCTCAGGAGGATAAACCCTACAATATATATTTTTTTGCATATTAGGTGTGCATTATCCCTTTAACGCTGGTGGAGTGTGCCCTCCGAAATGTATTCAAACCAACATGCGCTGTAATACATAGCTTGGCGAGTAGCACAGGAGTCGGAAGCTAACCTCAGTGACCCCCACCCCAAATATTTTTAAAGCGGAACTATTGTCCTATATTAAGTCCCCACCAATAATTAGGCATATGGCAATTAGGTTCTTAACAGCTCTGTTATCTCTCATAAGTACCAAGTTGTGAAGTAGTCCTTCTCCTGAGACAGGAAGCCAGGCTTGCACTCAGACATCTCGGCTTAGAGACGTCTGCGTGCCTGCACTGTCCATCTCCTCTAGGAGGCGCTGCATAGTGCTTTAAAGCACCGGAAGGGACTGGCTGGCTCTAAAGCAAGAGGCCTGGCCGTCAGTTTCAGAAAAAGAAGGATTTCTTCAGATTATGGTACATGTGCCCGATAATATCACTGTTAAGAAGCTAATCACCATATGCCTGATTATTGGGGGGGGGGGGGGTGATAGTTCAGCTTTAATTATTCAAGCTTCAACTGCAGCATATATAACCCCTTCAATGCTAGAGATTTTCCCAGTTCATTCAGCAACTAACCTTCTAACGTTCAAAGGATTACTCCAGGGGGCAGGCAGATGCCTTTAGATTAACAAAAATACAGGGTCAGCACTGTGCGAGTTCACATTTTTTTGACATTTTATTTACCGACAGAATTTCATTTAGCTGAAAATTCTTGTAATTGTTTGGACAGAGTGCAGATTTGTATCAACACTCAGACCCCTGCCCCCAAGAGTTAAAGGGATAGTAATACTTGAAAATAATTTTATTTTATATTGTAGCCCTTAAAAAACATTAAAAATGATATAAGTCTTATTTCCCAAACCTTTATGGTTTGGGAGATATTCACAACTAAAGTTTCCCCTGGAGTGACGTCACCATTCTAGCTCTCAGATTTGGAATCCAGTCCACAGACCGGCTGCGGCTCTTCAGCAGTGCCGAGATCACGATCTTTAAAAAGAATTTCTTCATTGGAATGGTCTACAAACTGTGCTTGCAAGCCAGGCACACTTTGTACACAGTTCCAATTAAGTAGTTATTTTTAAAGATTGTGAACTCGGCACTGCTAAAGAGCTTCTGGCTGATCTGTGGTCCGGATTCCAAATCTGTCCACTAGATGGCAGACTTGGCTGAAACAGCCAGGAAAAGGGAACTTTACTTTATTTTGCTTGTGAATATCTCCCAAACCATAAAGGTTTGGGAGATAAGACTTATATCATGTTTAATGTTTTTTTAAGGGCTACAATATAAAATAAAATTATTACTATCCCTTTAATTGTTTTCCACCTGTTTTATATGAAAACCGCCTGTGCCCTTTGACCTTTAGGGTGGGGTGTGATAAAAAAAAAAAACAGCCAATATCTAGGAATTAGAAATATTTGCCCCAGATTTACACCTTTAAATCGGAACTATCACTGAAATTAAAGTGCCCCCCAAATCATTATGCACAGAGCTATACACAAATCAATACTAGTATTGTCCTGAATAAGTCCACATTTATTGAGAAATCCAAATCATTCTGAGACTCACTGGCAGACATCTTGCTGTAGAGGCATCTGTGCGCCTGCGTCATCACTCACTTCCTGTACCTTAAGGTACAATGCAACTCCTCCTCACCAATCCTAGAGGAGACCGAGATGGACAGTGCAGTCGCACAGATGCCTCTTCACAAGATGTCTGCACTGATGCCTGCCTGTAAGTCTTCAAACAAGTTGGATTTCACAATAACGCCGGACTTCTTCAGGATAACACTAGAATTGATAAGCGTATCATTATGTGCATAATGATTTTGGAGTAAATATTTAATTTGAGTGATAGTTCCGCTTTGAAAGAATTACTTTGTTGGTAATTTATGAGAATAAGTTGACAGCTCAAATGTGTTTGCACACAGTGGCAGGTTAGTGGATTTTAACCCCTTAGATGCTACAGAGATTTCTCAGCGTGTCAGAAATGTGTCTAGCGCCCAAGAGGTTAAAGGAATATTGTAATGTAAGTGGATTTTTTGTGACAGGGTATATTGTAACATTCACAGATACATAAGATAAATTCTCCATACATTAAGAGGAGCTAACCCTTTGAGTGCCTGAGAGGTATCCAACGCTTTGCAAAGCAATGCGTTGGATACCTCTTTGGCACTCAGAGTGTTGGCCCATTGAGTGACAGAGGGGTGAGCATGCAGTCTTCTCAATTCATTTCACACCCCTGTAGCACTCAACCAGTTAAAAGAATAGTAGCACTTAATATGTAAAAAATATATATTGTCGGGTTTATATCAACCTGTCTAAAACAAGGGTACACTCGCTGCTGAGCGGTGTTCTATTCAAATGTTATTGCT
>CM074722.1:492471397-492473897 GCA_037306005.1 Rhinophrynus dorsalis | reverse complement strand
ATGATGGACTCCTACCTAGGTAAGTGCTTCTGTTACACACAGTAATTATATAGATACGCCTGACTGCTGTATGATGGACTCCTACCTAGGTAAGTCCTTCTGTTACACACAGTAATTATATAGATACACCTGACTGCTGTATGATGGACATAGGTAAGTGCTTCTGTTACACACAGTAATTATATAGAAATTCCTGACTGCTGTGTGATGGACTCCTACCTAGGTAAGTGCTTCTGTTACACACAGTAATTATATACATACACCTGACTGCTGTGTGATGGACTCCTACCTAGGTAAGTGCTTCTGTTATACACCTGACCGCTGTACGATCGACTCCTACCTAGGTAAGTCCTTCTGTTACGCACAGTAATTCTATAGATACACCTGACTGCTGTATGATGGACTCCTACCTAGGTAAGTGCTTCTGTTACACACAGTAATTATATAGATACACCAGACTGCTGTGTGATGGACTCCTACCTAGGTAAGTCCTTCTGTCACACACAGTAATTATATAGATACACCTGACTGCTGTATGATGGACTCCTACCTAGGTAAGTGCTTCTGTCACACACAGTAATTATATAGATACACCTGACTGCTGTGTGATGGACTCCTACCTAGGTAAGTGCTTCTGTCACACACAGTAATTATATAGATACACCTGACTGCTGTGTGATGGACTCCTACCTAGGTACGTCCTTCTGTTACACACAGTAATTATATAGATACACCAGACTGCTGTGTGATGGACTCCTACCTAGGTAAGTCCTTCTGTCACACACAGTAATTATATAGATACACCTGACTGCTGTATGATGGACTCCTACCTAGGTAAGTGCTTCTGTCACACACAGTAATTATATAGATACACCTGACTGCTGTATGATGGACTCCTACCTAGGTAAGTGCTTCTGTCACACACAGTAATTATATAGATACACCTGACTGCTGTATGATGGACTCCTACCTAGGTAAGTGCTTCTGTTACACACAGTAATTATATAGATACACCTGACTGCTGTGTGATGGACTCCTACCTAGGTAAGTCCTTCTGTCACACACAGTAATTATACAGATACACCTGACTGCTGTGTGATGGACTCCTACCTAGGTAAGTCCTTCTGTTACACACAGTAATTATATAGATACACCTGACTGCTGTGTGATGGACTCCTACCTAGGTAAGTCCTTCTGTTACACACAGTAATTATATAGATACACCTGACTGCTGTGTGATGGACTCCTACCTAGGTAAGTCCTTCTGTCACACACAGTAATTATACAGATACACCTGATTGCTGTGTGATGGACTCCTACCTAGGTAAGTCCTTCTGTCGCACACAGTAATTATACAGATACACCTGATTGCTGTGTGATGGACTCCTACCTAGGTAAGTGCTTCTGTCGCACACAGTAATTATATAGATGCACCTGACTGCTGTGTGATGGACTCCTACCTAGGTAAGTGCTTCTGTTACACACAGTAATTATATAGATACACCTGACTGCTGTATGATGGACTCCTACCTAGGTAAGTACTTCTGTTACATACAGTAATTATATAGATACACCTGACTGCTGTATGATGGACTCCTACCTAGGTAAGTCCTTCTGTTACACACAGTAATTATATAGATACACCTGACTGCTGTATGATGGACTCCTACCTAGGTAAGTCCTTCTGTTACACACAGTAATTATACAGATACACCTGACTGCTGTGTGATAGACTCCTACCTAGGTAAGTGCTTCTGTTACACACAGTAATTATATAGATATACCTGACTGTTGTGTGATGGACTCCTACCTAGGTAAGTGCTTCTGTTACACACAGTAATTATATAGATACGCCTGACTGCTGTGTGATGGACTCCTACCTAGGTAAGTGCTTCTGTTACACACAGTAATTATATAGATACACCTGACTGCTGTATGATGGACTCCTACCTAGGTAAGTACTTCTGTTACATACAGTAATTATATAGATACACCTGACTGCTGTATGATGGACTCCTACCTAGGTAAGTACTTCTGTTACATACAGTAATTATATAGATACACCTGACTGCTGTATGATGGACTCCTACCTAGGTAAGTACTTCTGTTACACACAGTAATTATATAGATACACCTGACTGCTGTATGATGGACTCCTACCTAGGTAAGTACTTCTGTTACATACAGTAATTATATAGATACACCTGACTGCTGTGTGATGGACTCCTACCTAGGTAAGTGCTTCTGTTATACACAGTAATTATATATATACACCTGACTGCTGTATGATGGACTCCTACCTAGGTAAGTACTTCTGTTACACACAGTAATTATATAGATACACCTGACTGCTGTGTGATGGACTCCTACCTAGGTAAGCGCTTCTGTTACACACAGTAATTATATAGATACACCTGACTGCTGTGTGATGGACTCCTACCTAGGTAAGTCCTTCTGTTACACACAGTTATTATATAGATACACCTGACTGCTGTATGAT